>PVKA01007077.1:0-80364 GCA_004027165.1 Ctenomys sociabilis
CACCATTAGTGCAGATCTTGCCTCTCATAGAATTATGTAGAAGCACAGCGTTATCTATCCCAACTGTACTGTCTATACACACACATCATGATTTTTTCTTTCTACACCCCTTCCTTTGTCTACACCTGTCAAAAGTGGGCACTCCATTGACATTCAACTAACTTAGGTGCTTGAACTCGACAACACAATCCAACACCGTACAGCATTCTGCAACCATAGGGAGTTATTCAAAGAAATTGTCGACCATAGCCATTTACAGCTCAGTTTAATATTATGGCCTCACGATGTATGCTTCATTTTTATACTTTTCTGCTGGATGGTTAAGACCTAGGTAGATCAAGACTTATATACCAACACATGAACTTTATATTTCCTATGTGGTCAGTGAAGTCCCCTCAGGGTTTATCTTGTAGTCCTGTACATTATTCTGTAGTTCCTTTGTCTGTGTCATCCATGTGGATGAGTCACGGCCAATGCTTGACCAGTTTGCAGGAATCAATCTTGATTCTAAGCGAGGCTGCACACTAGCATTGGCTGCACATTTTGGAAGGTCTTGATGCCCAGCCCACACGCCTCAGAGCAGCACACTGAAACTTCTAAAAGTGGGAGCCATGCAGCGACATTCTGAAAGAATCCCAGGTGATTCCTGAGGAGAAAGTCCCATCTGCACGCAAACAGCCGGCGCAGATCCTGTTGCGGTACTCAGGAGCTTACACCAAGGCCGTCCACCCACGCATTTATTTCCACCTTTGGATTACGAACTTCCCAGTCACAAGAATTGTGTCCTTCTGACATATTTTATTTCATTTTATGTTAAGTCTAGAGCCTAACACCATGATTATTACACAATAAGCATTTGATAAATGTTTAATTAAATTAATGACAATAGTAAATTGCTCCACATTCTGCTGAGTAATTTTTCCTATTATTTGAATCAGAAAAGAACAAAAAAGGGAGTTTGGAGAAGATCGCTGGGTAAAAGTCTAATTTTTGTTATTTTTTACAAATATTTAAACTATTGGTTGTGAATTTTAAGACAGTTGGAACCCTCTTTTAGATATGCAGTGCTTAACTTTCAAAGTTAAGATTACTGAACTGAAAACCAGGTGGTAAATTTTTAAACCAGTTGTATAAAGTTTAAAAAAATTATTATAATCCTTAAAAGATAACTTTCAGTACTTTAAAGAACCCAAGCTTCAGATTTGATATGTGTAAAAATGACCTCGCGGATGTGTTCACAGAGCGTGAATCTAGGTGGGGCCGGCCCAGAATCGGAGGCTCAGAAGGTCGGCGGAGAAGAAGGAGTCTGTGCAAATAGCTTTTCTTCCTATTACCGGAAGAAAGTCATTCTCTATACAAACCCATTATTCCAAGTTCTAAGTGATATAATAAAAAAAAGATAGAAATTACTATTAAAAATCATAAGCATCAAAACACTAAACAAATGTTACGATATTCCTCTACTAATATTTTCAATAACTGTCTTAAATCGCATTGAGGCTTTATTTTGTATGAAGTAAATAAAAATCGTAGTCATTCCAATATTCATATAATTTTGTAGACTGTACAGGTTTAAATTTAAGAAGTCAAAAACCCTTCACACACACCCTTCATTTCGTATCAAGACTGGCGATCATATGGCCCAACTTGCTTCCAGCTCGCGCTGACTGCTGGGCTCTTCTGCCCCTGAGCAGCTTGGCCAGCTTCCGTGGTCACGCGAAGCACCCATGATCCCCACTCTAAGAAGAAAGGGCCTTGCTAGGCGGCACCAGGAGGCCACAGAGTCACTGTGAGGCTGAGGAGGCAGACTTCAGCTACAAATGGCTGAGCGAGAGACTCCACAAAAAAAACAGTTCAGATTTTAGCACTTCATTTTTGAAAGTAAATGGACATTTTGGTCATTTTGGGAACTGGGGACATATGAAAATGTTTAACTCTTTGGAGAAAGTAATGGACAATAAAATCGGCTGCAGAGTAGCCTGGAGATAGAATGGCCGATGAAGCCTTTATTCCTTAATCTAATAATGTGTCCCTATAGCCAAGATGGTAACCAGGCACTAATGTGACCTGTGCTTGCCAGCACACAACTGCAATCCTTAATCAGAAGGATTAAGAGGAGGAGAGGAAAAAGAGAGAAGAAGGAAACACAGAGAAGACAAGAGTGACAGAGGAGAAAGCTTCCACTTTAGGTTGGAGGGAGCCTCTTGACGCTTGAGAAGGTGACCAAGAAATAGACAACATTCAGCCAAATCTGGTAATTTGCTGACTCAACCTGGGCTGCCTTTCAGCGAGCACGAAGGGGGCTTGCAGTGTGCGCCGCTCAGCTCCTGTCCTCTGTGGAGTGAGCTACCGCAGGCGCACACAGCACAGCTGAGAGGCCTTGCAGAGCCCCTCAGCACTTGCTACTGGAATCTCCACCTGGGCCTCTGATGACAGCTTTCCAAGGGGTCTCATACAGCCTGACCTGGTCAAACTTTCCCGTGGGTAAAATAAAAGTTTCTCTCTCTTCCCTGCATCACCTGAGCAAAGGCCATATCCTCAGTGAACCAGATTCCTGTTTGCAGAGCGTAACTAGCTTCCTTGCTCTCCTCTAGTGAACAGTAACATTTCTACACCTTCCTTCACTTTCATTCCAAATGTATTCCCTGATTTCATTCATATGCAGAAAAAAAAAAATGATGGCTCCAGGTTCTAGTCCTCTTTAGCAGCTAAACAGAGGCCAGTACTGCATTTAAAATACACATGACAATCATAGTCTAGAGTATCACCTAATAAATAAAAGGATTTTAATGTGGATTTGGGAGAAAGGTGTACACACCTATTGAGAAGACATCTCTGCAGCTGCACGGTGAGCTGAATGGGTTCGTAAAAGAAGAGAGGCTCTGGAATGGAGGTTTTTTTTTTTTCTGTATTTTAGGGAAGGTCTACAGGATGTTTAGTATCTCACTACTAGAGCAGACTCCTAGTGACCCACCTGTTTACAGCCTCCCGAGAGCTGGGATTACAGAGGTGAGCCACCACACCCATTCTTAATTGCCATCTCAGTGCACCCTGGGGGTGGGGTCAGCGTGGCAGGCCCAGGTATCCAACCCCTAGCCCCTGTGCCTGCTTGCAGGTGCTTTAATCCATTGAGCTATTTGCTGCCTTGATTTGCACAATTACTGCATACCCTCCTGTAGGGCACAGGGTCTCTCAATGGGACTTTGGCTTCCAGGTGCACTGCGTCACCAGCAGTCTCCTTCCAGAAGCAGAGACTCTGTTTGATGATGCTTCAAAGTTCCCCAAAGATTCCTTGTAACCTGAAAGGGAAAGCCCAGACTTCTTAGTGTATCACAGAAAACTGATTTTTATAGATACAGCCTATTCAGCCCTATTCAGCTATGGACCCTAAGGATTCTCGCTCAGAAATCAGCCTTTCCAAGGTGTGGTGTTGGTCCTATCTGGCCGAGACCGATAAGCTCTGGAGAAGTCAGTCTGGAAATAGTGTTGCAGCCCTGGTTGCTACCTGGCGTGCCTTGACCTCGCCCCCTGCATACGCAAGTCTGCTGAGATTCAGCCATCTTGCCAGCTCTGATCCTGGCTGGAACGCACTCCTCTGTCTTCTGCTTCTTCAGGACTACAGCCTGGTCCTGCAGGCCAGCCTATGTGGTCAGCTCTGTGCTGCCCATAGGACCACGACAAGAGCCGTGTGCCTGCCCTGTCACTGCCAGTTTACCCCTGACCTGCCTTAGTCACCTGCAGAAGACCTGGTTTTCACCACCATGTGGACACTAACTCAGAACTTTATGCCTGTTAGTGCCAAGCCAGACAGCCAGCAGCTGAGCCCTCTGAAATCAAAGTGTGGGTAATCTTCCTAGGGCTGGCCTTCCGTGTTCTAGGATTACCATGTCTTCCCCAGTTAGTGCCTAGCAAGTCCCAGCCTAGTCTGGGCACACCCCAAGTAAGCTACACCTCTGCACTCCAGAGGCTGTTTCTGAATCCCACCTGACCCTTGTCACCAGCTCTTCTTAGAGCTGCACCCCCAGGGCAATCACCCAAGTCCTATACATCTTTCAAATGCCACTTCTATGCAGTCTTCACAAAAACCTGAAAACTTCCTCCCCCTGGCCTAAGCTTCAGTACAGCACTTTGCAGATTGTACTCTCTTCCTTTAGTTCTCACATATGTTTACCCTGAGATTGCCTCAAGAGCCAGCTTAACCCTTAATAGCTCCATCCTCACTCCAGCTGAGACCATCTGTGCCCTATAAAAATGTCCCTGGGGCTCCTCCAACATTTCAGGGACTGCATCCAGACTCCACTCCCACGCTTGTGTCCAAAGCCCTTGTCTCCTGATCACTTGCCTCCCGTCCAGATGCCCAGTGCGGGTAAGCTGCAGGCCCCTGCCTCTTCTTTGCTGCCTGAAGTTGACCTCTTAGAATGCCTTTGTGGCTGCTGGTTTTGAGCCCATTCTTGGATCTGCTTGAGCTCCTTGCTTTCACATCCTTTGGCCAGAATCACCCAGCCCAGCCTCGGGGGACTCTAACTGAGCTCTTGTTTGTTAAGGGAGGGAGACTTGACAAAATAAACAAACATATTTGAGGTTGGGGAAGTTTTTTCCTAATGAAACAGAACAATGGCTTCCTCTTCATGAAAAACAGTTCATGGTTTGTGTTTGACAGGTAGCTGTTCTTCAGCTCACTGTTTCCAGCTAGGCAGAATTTCACAGAAGAAACTCAGGGTTGAGGACTATGGAAGATACATGCTTAATGACAAGGATGAACAGAATGGGAAGAGCCATGGAGATTTGTTATTCTTCACTCCCCCGTGCCCCCTTTGCACCCCTCTACACAGACCTCTATAAGCAGTAAGCATTGCTTGGTTTTCCATAAATAATCCCTGCCTGCCACTCTGCACTGCAGCTTTTTTCTGCTGATTATATTACTTTAATTGTTCAGGTTTCTGATCAACATTATTCACTCTTGGAATTATTTGGGGATGTCATGATTGCATGTATCTCTTCTCTCAGTGAACATATTTCTTGTATTTAATTGGCTTGCAATTGCCACCAGATATTAAAATCCATTTGGGCCAGAATTGACTGAGAGTCCAGTCACAAGAGTGTTTCCTACAGCAGATGGCAGGAAGCTCATGTTCGGCAAATCCGTGCTGAATGAGGGAATGGATAACAGTTGCTATCACTAATCAACTATGCTTGCTCACAAAAAGACTGACAATTTGTGTACAGATGGAGATGAACCAGACTGGGCCTGTAGAACATTGCATTTGGGCACTTGGGAAAGCCACTGAGCCTGTGCAGAAGCTGGGCAGAGGCTGTGACCAACAGTGGAAGGCGTCGGCACCTGGAGGAAGGCTTGGTACCAAAGCTGTAACAGAGATAACAGACGAGAACTCCGTCAGCTGAGGAGGACATGGAGATGCGAAATCTCAGGTCAGATAATGCTCACCAATATTGACCAAGGGTAAGTTCAGGATTATCTCTAAAGAAGCTAAAGGAAAAAAAAAATACAAAAATGAAATTTAAGTGAAAATAGAATTCCCTTCATGAAGTTCTTACCTATACCCATGTCTTCAAGAGTTTTCCCAATATTTTCTAAAAGCAGATGCATTGTTTCATGTTTCTACACAAGAGATCTTTGGTCCGTCTTGATTTGATTTTAGTGAAAGAAATATGGATCTAGATTGATTCCTTGGCAGGTGGATAAGCAGTATACCTAGCACCATTTGAAAAGGAGGCTATCTTTCCTACAGCAAATATTATTGGTCCCATTGACAGACACCTGATGGTGCAGGTGTTTAGGATGGCTCCTGCATCTCTAACCTCTGCAGGGGTCTACATGTGTGCTTTCGAGGAAGCATCATGCTCTTCTGCTTAGGATCGCTCTGGCTCCTCTGGTTCTCTTCTACATTCATATACATTTTCAGAGGTCTAATTTTTCTACTTCTGTGAGAATAATAGTATTTTGGTTGTAATTGCATTAAATATTTATACAGTCAACAAAAAGAATTGCATCAAATTAAAAAGCCTCTGCATAACAATGAAAATAGCCAACAAAGTGAAGCAACAACTTGCACAATGGGAAAATGTTTTGCCAGCCACTCCCCAGACAGACAACTAATACCTACAATGTATAATGAACTAGAAACAAGACTGTCCCGAAATGAAAGATCACTGAAAATGGGCAAATGAAATGAACAGGCATTGCTCAGATGTGCAAATAATCAATAAACACATGCAAAATGTTCATTATTTTAGTCACTAGAAAAATACAAAGTAAAAAACAAAATTGAGATTCCACCATAGTCCAATAAGAGTTGTTGCTATCAAGAACTCAGAAAAAAATAAAGCCCCAACCAAATTGTGATGAGGCTGTGGGGTGAGAGGAGCCCTCCTACATGGTTGGTGCAGATGTGCACTAGTGCAGCCACTGTGGATAAAAGTATGGAGATTGATCCAGAAGCCTAGAAGTAGAGATTCCATCTGACCCCACCTCTTCTGAGTATCTTCTCCAAGAGCTTGAAGTCCTCATATTACAATGACACATCCACAGTGAAGTCTATAGCAGCACAACTCAGAACAACCACATCACAGCAGTAGCTGATATACCCATCAGGCAGAGGGATGATTAAAATTAACGCGGTACATGTTCGCCAGGGAGCAGCACTCAGCAATGAAGAGGATAAACTGAAGTCACCAGTAGGAAACTAGCTACGTCCTGAGACCATGACTCTAAGAGAAATAAATGAGACATGGAAGACTAAATATTGCATGGCTGCCATCATATGAGAATATCAAACCATAAACAATTTAATGAGTAAAATCAGAGAGATGTGTTTATGAACAGGGCAGCAGACCTTGGAGAGGGGTGTCCAGAGGGGCAGAGTGGTCAACACGTGAGGTGTATGTATTCATCCCTCAAGCTGAAGGCAACCACCATGTGTCATAAACACACATGAAGAGAAACGGCAGGGTGTCAGCGCAGCAGCTCAGGTGTCTCAGGAGACCTTCAGGGGCAACAGAATGTTCAGAAACAACCCAGAGGGCCTAGGCCTGGGAACTTGCTGGGCAGGGCATAGATGGATACTTAGTTTTAAAAATCATGTTATGCATGTTCTCCCTTATTTGTGGAATCTAATGAAAGCTGACAATAAAATAGAAGGGAGATGATTACTAGACAGGAGGAGAAAATAGGAGAGTGAGAGAGAGGGTGGAAGAAAGGGCAATAAGGAGGATGGACACAATTCAGATATGCACACTGAAGCCCTCCAATGGGAAACTCGGGGAGGGCGGGGCAGGAGGGTGATTGAGTAAAAGGGACAACATCTAATAAAATCAAACCCATTCATATGTACAAAGATTCGAATAGTGGGAAAAACTATGTTACAAGATACTGCCCATGTGAAGAAAAATTTAGAAGAAGTTCTCTTAGCAGCGTCCCTGAAGACAGTAGGAAGTATTGTCTTTTGCAGGGCATGGTTGCGTCTGCCTCCAATCCCGGTACTTGGGGAGGCTGGCAGGAAGATCACAGGTACATGCATACAGTGCTGAGCCTGACCATTACGACATCTAATGGCTGAAACATTATTCTCCAGGTTGTAACTATATGTACAAAGTAAGATGTAACCCTGGAAAGGTCAATGACAGAGGGCAAAGTTAGAGGGTCATGGAAGACTACCTCCCACAACTCTATGCAAACAAGTTTGAAAGCCAAACAAAATGGATAATTTCCTAGGAAAGTTTATGAAATTTCTTTTAGGAGGGAAGAAAAGCTTACTAAGTTCAATTTGCACAGAAGAAACAAAGGAACTTATTGAAGAATGATTCCACACCAACTTGAGAAGACCAAAGGATTTCCTGGAAGAGTTCTACCAGCTATTCAGAGACCAGGTTAGGAAAAATGCTTTGCTGTAGGCCTAAGCATTCCCTGGACATTCTTGCTTGGTGATAGGAAAACAAGGACCTGCGCATGTGTCCTTAGGTCACTACAAGGACTGCTGCAGTGCACAAGCCTCTGGCAGGTTCAAGGAAATTCTTTCTCGATGAGCAGGCTTATTTCCACTTCCTAGAAGAGGCCAGGTCTCTCACTGTTAGTGCTCCTCTGCTGAAACACAACCTGCTGGGACAGCAGGCATCTGCCTAATCCAACCCTCTTGGACTTTGGAAACATACAAGACTGAGGGGCAACTCGAACTCCAGTTGCAAGCTTTCCAAGTGCAGTCACTTGTCTCTGACCCAAGCATCTCCTGATTTCTCTTACCACCCATGAAATAGTAGCAGGGTAACTTACTCGCTTATAAGCAGGTTAAAATCTCAGACCTTTAGTGTTAACAACTAGGTCATTCCGAGGCTAACTAAGCCATTTCAGTGTAAAATAAAACTTCTAAACTTTTTCATGAGGTGAATGTAACATCAGTAGATAAAGCACAAAATGAAAACCATAGACAACTACATTTTCAAGTGTCATGCAAAAGAGTATGTACCAAGACTGACCCCAGTCCCACCCTTGCGACTAAGTGGGATTCATTCTGAGACTAAGAATTGTTTGTTAGTAAAACTAATGATCCAATTGAGCACATTCATAGACTGCTGTGGGCTCAGTGTGCCCCCCAAGCTGATCCTCTGTGCAGCAGGGTGAGGAGGTGGGGCCCAAAGAAAGGCTTCAAATCAGGGGTGCAGCAGTGCTGGCTCTGGGGCTGGGAGCAGAGTGTCTGGTGCCCACGTATGCGATGCCTTTTGCAACGCGGTGACACCCAGACGGTCCTCGCAAGATGCAAGCCCATGCTCTCAGACTTCTGAGGCTCTGCTGCTGCAAGTCCGACGAACCTGTGCACAGTCACACAGCCTAGACTAAGACACAGACTTAAAGGGAAGGACAAGCATATGGCCGTACCTTAGCTCACAAGCTCCCATTGTTTCATAGTTCCAGAAAAGATGGGCACATCCATGTTTACGTGGGAAGGACACCCAGTCATTTTCCTAACCTGACATAGAGCTCTCAAGCAAAGGCAGAATTTTACAAATGCTTCTGTTTGTCAGACAGACTGTTCAGAAACAAAGTGCTTGGGAGCTGATGGGCCATTCAAATTGCCTCTGAGATGCCAAAGGAGCCTGGGAAGCCAACACCCGTTCTCAACAGAACTCAGGAAGTCCAGCTTGGAAGACCGTTTAGTGTGAAGGAGCACATATAGCTCTGCCTTAAACTCAGAGTACTGCTTTAAAGAAAGAAAAAGAAGACAAAGAAAATCTACAGGTGTTGCTATAAAGCAGAAGAATAAGGGGACGATGCTCCAGTATCTTCACTACCACTAACAATGGCCCTAAAAATATCAGTGAGTACAATTAGGTCAACAACTAGAAGCCTGAAATTATGCAATGCTATTCCTTGATAATATGGGAGCATGGCAAGAAAACAGAAAAGAGAGAACAAAATTAAAATTGTGCATGAATACAGTCAGAAAGCAGAATGTAAAATTAGCACACAAATACTAAAGCCCATACAAATAACCAGGTAGACAATATCAGAGAAGAAATACCACTAACAACATCTTCACCAAGTGACTAAAATAGGAATTAAAACTACACAAAGTGGACATAACAGTACTACACATCATGTCTCAAAACCAAAAGTTGGCAGACAAATGGAAAAATCTGCTTCATAAATAGCATAAGCAGGTATCACCAGTGGTATCAGTTATCATAAAGTAAATTTCTAAGCGAGATGCTATCCCAATAGAGTAGGCAACACCAAATTTCATACAACAAATCAACACAAAGGAAAAGTCAAGGAAACATTATAAAGGAAGAAACAGGAGGGTGAGCTAGCCATAGCAGGTATCAGAAGAATGTACTGCAAGCCTCTGTTGCAGAGTCATCTCATAGAAACTTCTGTGATAGTGGAAATTTTTATTTATCTATTTATTTATCTTTTAATGTCTGTAGTACAAGTTCCGCAGGTCTCACTACACAGATCAGACTCGTAGTGATTCTCCTGTTTACAGCCTCCTAAGTGCTGGGATTACAGGCATGCACCACCATGTCCAGACTCAATCACCATCTCAGCTCATGCCAGGGGCAGAGATTGCACAGCTTGTGGAGAATTGAACCCTAGTCCCTGCATCTCCCTAAACAGGTGCTTTAATCTGCTGAGCTATCTGGCCAGCCCCAAGGGGAAATTTTTAATAACTGCTCCAATTGTAAGATAAAGAGAACATGAAATTGATTGCCATCTGAGCGGCCTAGGACGATAGAAGAACACACTTCTGCGCAGGTCTGGACGCTGGTCCCTGGTCCCTGGTCCCTCCTCTCAGGCACAGCTTCCCTTGGCTCTGCTTTCTGGTCTCCATGAGGCAAGAGCAGCCTTGCTCATTCCTGCCCTTTGGCCGTGGCTTCCTGCTTGGACCGGGCCCAACATCACCTGGACCCACTGACCACAAGCCAAGCTAGAGCTCCCCTCCCTGAGGGCACACGTGTCAGGGTCTTGTCCAGCAACCAGCAAGCTTGTACAACAGCCACAAGCCCCAGGTGGTAAGATGAGCACTTACAGTGCAACTACCACAGCTAAATAACTATTTTTTTATTTTACACTACTTATAGTGATTTTAAATATCCACATGTAGATAATGACCACTGTATTAAGTAAGCCCAACTTTATGATCAAATAAGAGTGGTAAATATGCATGAATAAACAGACCATTAAACGTAATACGTGTCACTCAGCGCTGAGACAATACATTCAGCCCCCACAATTTTTAAAATTTTTATTTTAAAGGGAAAAATAATAAAAACAATGAAACCAAATTTCACAAGATAATAGAGTAACAATTGCTAATATAATGCACATTTTTATTCTCAAAGTAGTTGCTAAGAGTACAAAATACAGGCTTGAAAACTTGACTAAATAATATTAGGACAAATCTTTCTTCTAAATGAACTAGGAGAAATTAGTCATGTATCTATCTTAACTATTTTATTTGTGCGTGTGTGTATATGTAGGGTTTTTTTGTTTGTTTGTTTGTTTGCTTTTCTGTTCCTTCTGTTCTCCTTTCCTTTTGAAGAGCTTCTTCCTATTTCATAATATCTATTGTATATTTTTTATCTTTCTTACTCTTTAAGTGTCTCACACTAAAGAGAAACTACAATGATTACACATGCGAGTCTGATCTATTTCGCTTATGAGTATGGTCTCTCTAGTTGGCACCCACTTACCTACAGGAAGGTTTTTCCTTTAATCTGGCTCAGCCTGCCCTGGGGGGCGGGGCTGGCATGGCGCTTGGTGCGGGGATCTAACTGTGGTCTCTGCGCACTTGGCTAAGCTTGCCTAAGCAGGTGCTCTAGACCGCAGAGCTATCTCACTGGCCCTGCATCCACTCACCTATAGAGGAGTCAGCTTTGTCCTTCTTCATGGCTGGGTGCATTTTCCACTCCACTGTATAAAAAGACCACAGCTTCTTCACCAATCCATAGGTTGGTAACACCCTAGTTCAAGGGAGGAGTGGCTTCGGTTGCTCGGGGCTCTGTCTGCGATCCACTGGTCCACAGCAGAAATCTCACCGCAGGACACTGAGGGGGTCGAGGGGACTGAGCTTCTTGTAAGTGGGAAGCAGAACAGGGGGCAGGGCTCAGAGATAGGGGCTCCGAGCCACACCTCCAGATGTGGACGCACCCTGGGGTAGTCTGCACAGCTAGTCCAGGTGCCCCCACCCCAGGTGCAGCACCAGGTGCACACAGATGAATAGCTGCTAGGTGACAAACAGGGCCAGTGGGGCAAAGCATTTTCAGAACATGACAAGTGAAGCAGCTGCATAGTCATTTAATGAAAGATCAAAACAGGCTCACTATTGACACCACTCTCAAGTAAAATCTTCAAATGTCTCAGCATCTAACTGTAATAAAATTACACAGTGCTACACAAAAGCATGGGAGAGAAAACTTCCCATGACTCAAATGTGTAACAAAAGACTGATAAGTTTGATTACAGAAAAATGAATATTTTTAAATGATAAAAACAAAAAGCCACCATAAGTAAATTCAAAGAAAATGACAAACAACAAAGAAGTACAAGAATTATGAAAAGAAAGCACTAATGTGCTTCATATACAAAATAAAACTTGGTGGAGCCAGAGAGATAGCTCAGCTGACTAAAGTGCCTGCTTAGGCAAGCTTAGGCACGAGCACACTGCCGTTCCATTGGCACCAGACACAGTGCCAGCCCTGCCCCCAGGGTGGGCGAAGCCAGCCCGAGTCCGCAGTGGTGGCACATGCCTGCGATGTCCACGCTGGGGAAACTGACAGCAGGAGGATCACCCCGAGTCTGACCTGGGTTGTGAGGCCCTGAAACAATGAAATACATATTTTAAAAAAGCAAAACTAAAACTTGGAAAATTGAAGAATTTAAACACTATAGAAAATGGACAAAAATATAAACATAAATTTAACCAAGAAACACCAAATGTATGCACAACTTTACCCATAAGAGGAGACACATAAGAACTCACCAGCAGCACACTGGCAGACCAGAAAAGCTTCCACTACTATTTGCAGAACCAGTCACGTGCGGCTGATGAGAAGGCAAAATGGCTCAGCTATTCCAGGGCAGGGCAGGCTTGACAGTAGCCCTGTTCTGACACAGCAAGCTCGGGTCCTGGAACTCACCTCTGGACAATATGAAAACGCATGCACAAGTTTTATTGGTTCATCTCTAATTACAAAATATCAGGAGCTCCCTGACCATCCGTCCATGCAAAGGAGAGCGGATGTGCTGCGTTACAAGCACAGAAGGTGATTTTTTTTTTTTTTTTTTTTTTTTTTTTTTTTTTTTTTTTTTTTTTTTTTTTTTTTTTTTTTTTTTTTTTTTTTTTTTTTTTTTTGTCTTTTTTGAGACAGGGTCTCACTATGCCATTCAGGCTGGCCTTAAGCTCACTTTGTAGCTCAGGCTGGTCTCGAACTCACAACCTCCTGCCTCAGCCTCCCGAGGGCTGGCTGGGATTACAGGCATGCGCCACCACACAAGCACATAAGGTGGAGAAGAAGCTCAGCGAGCCAGGAGCTGCCCGGGATGAGAGGCAGAGAGAGAGAGCAGAGGGGAAGAGCACAGAGTGCGCTGGCTGCACCTTCCTCAGCTGGGGCATTTTAGTGCGGGTATAGGAGAAATACATTTGTCTTCAGGAAACACCGTGCTGAAGAGTAAAAGGTGATGACGTACTACAGTCTACCACAGATAGCTCAGGAAAAGAGGGGGGTGGGGGGGAAGGGACAGCAAACAAAAAGTGAGCAACTGTGGCTGCAGCGGGACCCAGGACTTCTTCTGGGCTAGCGTAACCCCCTCATCAATCCACCATGGATTGTGAGGCTCTTTTATTTCTCTAGCAGAAGCTGGTGTCTGGGAAGACTTTTTTACTATGCGAACTAAAGGGGCGTGATAAGGGCCAGGGAGAGAGCTCAGCCGCATCTGCACCCGGCTGGCGATCCCAAGGTCCTCAGTTTGATCTCTGGTACCAAAAGGAATGATAAAATATTACATGGAGTGAGTCAGCCCAGAGGAATAGGAACTTAAAAATATGCCTCTGAAACTGATAAACGTGGTGTGGACAGGGAGGGACCACGAACAAAGGCAGGGCAGAAGGCAGTGTGGGGGAGCCGCGGGTCAGCACCACGGGACAGGAGCGGAACCCTCGGGGGAGGCCAGCTGATGAGGAGGACGGGCCACCAGGCCAGGCCTCTGCGGCAGCAGCACTTGGAGGAACCCCGGAAGCCAGCCCTCATCGCGGGCCCCTGGCAGCTAGCAGCACAGACCCTGCAATACTCAGCTCCTCCTGGGTCTGCTGCGACAGGAGCCAACACCGCTACTGAGGATTCTCGCTGTGTCTCCCGCAGGTTCCCATCTCTGACCGATATTTGCAATCAGGTTTCCCAATGCTGAGACCTTCCTTTTGAATTTTCCAGCAAGCCTTTATGCCAGATGAGAACTTACGCTGACTGCCCTCGCTCAGCTAAAGGCAAAGGTTGCAGCGTTCTAAAGAATTTGTTGTCTGTTCAATCTGCGACCACTGCAGCATATTCATGTTTTCAGAGTTTTGCTTGGATGAAACTATGAACAAACAAAAAATAATCACAGCTAGATTTAACTATAAGGTACAGATAGTAAGAACTCCAGGATTAATTTTTCTTGGCAGAGCTTGGAGCATTTGTTCTTTCATTTTATGCATTAGCCTAAAAGGTACTTATTTTAAAGCATGACTAAAAATGTGGGCTCAAAATATTAACATTCATCTTGCTTAATGTTCTTTGCAAAATATGTTTTATTCTTTCACTTTTCTGTTTTCTTAGTTTCAGGAGTCAGACATTAAGGACAAGAATATTTAGAAAGAGCTGTGTAGACAGGAAAACCTACTAGATGATCTTACATGCCCCGAGACACACAACTGGGGCAAGAGTGTGATACTCCCCTGTTGGTCTATGAGAGTTCAACGTACAGTTTAGTGTTTTCAAAACCATAAAACTTACAAAGATCATATGTATACATAATATCTCCCTGGAAAAAGACTTCATGGCAGATCTATGAGGCAATGACTTTAAAACACTTGTATTATGGATGTTTAAAGAACCACAAGAAGATGTCAAAGAAAAAACAGTTTACATAAAATGAAAATATCAATAAAGAAATATAGTATACCTGAAAGAAACCGTAATGAAGTTCTAGACCTGAGAAAATGTAATAACTGAAATAATGTGAAGGCAGATATTAAAACATAGCAAAAGTATTCAGTGAATGGAAAGACAAAAAAAGAAAAAAAGAAAGAAAGAAATAACAGTCTCAGCACAGGAAGAACAAGACTCAGGGAAGCTGAACAGAGCCCACGGGGTAACATCAAGCTGACCAACATGCACACTCTCAAAATCTCAGAGTAAAGGAAGAACAAGGGATAGATAGAGAGAATATTTAAGGAAATGATGTCTGAAAAGTCACAAAATCTGATAAAAGACATAAACATCCTAGAGAATCAACGAACTCCAAGTAAGCAGCACTCAAAGAAACCTATCCTGAGACACATTACAACTAACGCTCAGGAAGAGAAAGGTAAAGATAGGGTTGAGCTCAGCAAACAACCTGGTGACATTTATCAACCTGGTGACACGCTTATCCAAAGCTGTGGAGGTCAGATGTCCATGGAAGAAGGCCTCTGACGACCACGAGTCCTGTGTCCAGCAGCACAGTCTTTCAGAAGTGGCCCATCAGCTCACTGGGCTTCAGATACTCAGGCTTACAGACAGCACACTGTGGGATGCCTCAGCCTCGAGAATCGCCAAAGACAGTTCGCCAAATCACCTCCTCTTACTCACCTGTCTGTCTGTCCCCATCTCTCTGCCTATCTCCCATCAGTTATGTTCATCTTGGGACTACTGACTAAAACAGGTGGACCTACAGAAACAAAAACAATGCAAGCCCGAAAACAAGTATCAACCCTGCTGTACATTATTAGAATGTAAAATAGGTCAGACACCACAGGAAATAGTATGATGCATCCTCAAACTTTTTCATCCACATTATCAGATCCAGCAATTTCTCCAAATAGAACTTATAACTTTTAAGAGCTATTTGTGCACCTGTATTCAAAGTAGCATCCAACAGCTCAAACACAAAGTACTCACTAATGGATAAATAAACAACATATAGCACATAAAGACAGTGGGATACTACTGAGCCTTGAAAAGTAGGACAGTTTTTATATATGATACAACATATTGAAGCTGGAAAAAAATATGCTGCTTGGACAAAAATCACAATGCAGAAAAAGAATGGCTACTGCTAGCGGACAAGGGAGGGAAAAGGAAAATCGTCTTTCATAGCATAGAGCTCCGGCTTTCCAGATGAGCAGTGTATGGTTGTGAGGTCTGCACATTATAAAGATGTTTCTCTCCTACCAAACTGGGTACTTAGCAATGATCAAGATAGGGAATCTTGTGTGTATTTGACCACAGCACAATTCAAAAACACCTACTTGTTTTGCACCTTTCCCAGAGGCTGCACAAGAGCAGCACTTGTGGGACCCTAGGTGTTCACCCTGCATCTGAAGGCCAGCAGCCTTTGCAGTGTGCGGGAGGGTGAGAGCAAAATGCACGGAGACAGAAAGTGAGAAATCTGGGTGGAAAAGTGTGAAAACAAGAAAGGAAATGATTTAAGAAGAAAATAAAGATGCATATGAAAAATATTTCAGTAGAATTGCAGCCAGTAAGTACCCCAGCAGGCACTACCCCAAGGACAAGAGCCAGATAACCAGGATGAAAAGATTTCCCCTTGCAGGGACTACTGCGCTTTGAGGATCTCAGGGACATGCCACTGGGATGCCTTTCAGATACAGTCCTGCCAAATTGCTCCGTAATAGGTGAATAAAGATAAAATGCTTAATATTACCATGAAATTATTTGGGTTCTTTTTACTTTCTTGGATCATACCGTTAGTTACAACTGGAAAGAGAGAAAAGGACTGAGTATGAAAATCAGAACTGTACGAAATTAAGTCCTTTTTTTGTATTTTAGTACAGGGTCTACAGGGTTTTACCACATAGATCAGATTTGTGGCAATCCACCTGTGTTCAGACTCCCAAGAGCTGGGATTATAGGTGCGTGCTGCCACGCCCAGTTTCAATGGCCATCTCAGTGTGCCCCCAGGATAGGGCCACCATGGTGCGCCAGGGATAGAACCCCAACCGCTGCATCTGCTGCATGAAATGAAATGCAAAATTTCATTGAAATTTGATTAATCTGATCAATTTAGACAGCTAAACTAGATAGTTCAAGCCGCCACATAGATTTTTTTGGATCATATAATCATACTAAAATAAGTAATCCAGTCTGGCTGTCTAAATCAATCAAGCCAACCAAGTATTTGCAAAATTCCTCTTTTGTTTGCACAGAGGAGATACAGTTCAAATATATAAAAGCAGCTTTTAAAACTCCTCACGGGACTAAATTGGCCATGGAGTTTTCCATGTTTAAATTTTCAGCATCTTCTCTTAACAACTTGTTTCACCAGAAATATGGTCCAGAGTTCAGGGTTAAGGACAAGTGGTGCAGGACTGTTTATTATCATTCTGTGGACTCTTTCAGCTTTTTAAAAATCTGAGTTCATGTCCTTGCCATGATCCTGGTGTCAGTTTCTAGGTCATTACTTTTCCTCCTCCTCTTCCTGACACACGTCTGGAAAGGTACCAGCTATTCTTCTAGCAAACTCCGAGCAGGCCCATTTAGAAAGCCCAGAACACACGCAGAGTTAGACCCTTTCACCTTCTTGCTCCTCAAAGCTAGACACATTCCCATCTACCACCGCTGCATGGTTAACATCAGGCAGCTTGGCAGTGAGGACAGTGTCTGGGCAGAGGCACCTCTGTGTGCCTGACTACCCACACGCACCTCCTGTCTCGCACACATCCGTGCCTTCCCATCTTGCCTGCCTCTCGCAGCCCCCATCACTGGTTTCCTTCTCCTCACTCCCTGAGTGGCTGTGTTACGCTCATGATAATGACAGCCACCTCATCAGAGCATAGTGAGTGCCGGGTACCGCGTTATCCACCGTATACATGAAGTCACCTCCCGATAAACCCAGTTCAAGCTGGAAATATCATGACAAAAAGTCATGCAAGCACCATAACTTACCAACATTGCAGCTTGGTCTGGCCCACCTCAGATGTACCCAGAACGCACAAAGCCTGTTTTTTTTAATAAAGTGCTGAATCCTCGTGTAACTTATTGGGTAACTGTTTCCATATACCACAGACCACTGCACTGTAGAATAAGGATTGTCCCCCTTCCTGGCTGGATGGGAGCTGCAGGTCCTGCCACTACTAAGCATTTCCAGAAGGTGTTGGACCAGACCCCAAATTGCTAGCCCAGAAGGTCAAACATTGAGACTCAGAGTCTGGTTTCTACTGAACACATTCTGCTCATGCCATGCTAAAGAAAAAAGCCATAAATCAAAACATGGCAAGTCACAGGTAGGTGGCTACTAGGTTCTTTCATAAATTAAGACTCTTTTTTTGTTGGTTCTTTTTTTAACTTTTAAATTTTTGTTAGTGTGTGTCTAAAGTACATAATGATTACATTCATCCTGAGGAGTTGCTGCATCTCCACAACACATCTCAATTACTTTTTCTTCCCCTTACCCAGTCTCCCACGTTAGCCTCTCCAGGCTAGGATGGAGGACTCCATTGCACAGAGGTCACCTTGAGGCTAAGTACCACCTTGCAGTGTCCTCTCCTAGTGCTCTTACTTTGGTGGCAGGTCACTGTAGTGACTAAGAAGCATGAACCAGGCCGACCAGCCAGGCCGTGCCTTCAGCTCTAGACCCCCTTGATCAACTCAGCAATGACTTCTAGGTTCTATGTGTCCTATACCAGCACCTGAGGCTGACTGTACCTCAGTTTCTATCCTGCTGTCTATTGTTGGGAGGGACTCATTAGCCACTCCAAATCCCAAAAGATTATTCTCTTCCAGGGAGTGAAACTAATCCTGAATTACAGTGCATAGGGTCAGAGCCTGTACACAAAGGGAAGAGTCCGACCAAGAGAAGTGATCTTCTTGCTCAGTGCAGAGGTGCATGAGGATGGAGAAGCTCAGGGACAGAGACGTGTTTCCTGTGCTTGGAGGTTTCTGGGGTCACCAGCAGTGTCCCTAGAGCCCCACACTGGGTGTTCAAACTGTAAAAGGTAAAATGATAACAGATTTTAAGATCTTAGTTCCCATGCAGTCACAATCCAAGCATTGGGGAGCATCCAGAAGCACAGCAGGTTTGAAGGACCTGCAATGTAGTCAGCAGATGCGAGTTTCAGACAGCTAGCTCTGTGTGATTAGTGCAGCGTTCTGTGTGATGGGTCAGCAGCTGCTAGCGCTGGAGCTCAGCCCAGGACCAGTGAAGACTGCACCCCCTGTTGTGGGTGCACCCCTAGCTAGTCTGGTGCCAAGGGGGGCCTCCTTAGCCATGAAAACACTCAGGCACTGCAGGGCAGTCCTAGGATCTCACCCCACAGCATTGACTGGCCAGCTTCAGCTGACGAATTCAAAAACAGGATAAAAGCACAGTTGAAACGTGACCTCTAGGCTTCTGTTGCTCCTGCCTGCTAGGATAATCCATACCTATTCTCCTAAGACTTGATATCATTTTTAATGACAATTCATACTTACATTCACATAGTCTCACAAAAGCAGTTCTTTGGAGTCCTAAAGCTTTGCATATTATGAAAAGCCTTTTAATAGTGAATTACAACCTACAACCAATACTTGTATGATTTATCAATTTGAAGCCCCTGTCTTTTTTCAAAACATAATTTTGCACATTTATATCTGATAGCCCAAACAACTAATTTAAACATAACATCATGCAATACAGCAACCATTGCTGAACTCCAGTTACTTTGTTTTGTGGAATTTTGTGTCTGGCTTTTTTTGCAGAATTTTCCACTCACAAATTTTTGTTTGTAGGCCAGGGAAAAGATAGATGATCCATGTGAGCTCTGTGTCTCAGCCTTTGTTTCAAATCAGTTCTGAGCTGAATAACTTTGGGAAATTAATTTTGAAGCCTCAATTTCCTCATCTGACAAATGAGATAATGTCTAATATGGAGATGTGACGATGGAAGGAGGTGACGTGCCTCTGAAGTGTGTGACAGATACAAAAACACAGCAAGCCAATAGAAGAACAAAGAAGGCATGAGAATTGGTGCCTTGTGTTTTTTGTAGGAGTGAGAACACCGAGATAGCAGGGTAACATCCACAACCAACCCAGAAAAAGGATGACAACTTTTTAGAAGAAACAGAGTGCTTGCCATTTTCCACACATACCAACCTTGGAGACCATTTCTCGTGAGGTGAAAGTCTTTTCTGTGCTTAGGGCCCTCCCTGTCTTTCTGCTGTTGTACCCTCCATCTGACCTCCCATGCCTCCAGAAAAATGTGTCTGGGCAGCTGTGCTAGAGACCACGCACACATGCCGAGCACGGAGCACTGCGTACCCAGGTCAAGCAGGTGCTCGGGCCCCAAGAACACAGGCTGTGGGAGGCGACACCACTGTTAGGCGGAGGCGTTCGCCGGACACCAACCTGCCAAAGGACACATAAACATGCTGCAGCTGTGTAGCGGCTCTTTTCTCCAACTGGAAAGAGACAGGGTGTCGACCTTGGCCTTTCATTTCTTGTCTTTAGTTCTTCACTCTCTCATGGTCTTCAATCCAGGGAGTCTGAGAGCGCTGCCAGTTTGGCACCAAGCTTGTCCTTTAACAGGTGAGGAGGACAACGCTGGGGGCACGTGCACAAAGGGAAGAGAGGAGCAGCACGAGCAGCACGAGCAACAGGACTGCGCATCACTGTCACCACATCAAGGCATGTACTGACGTCCTCAGTACTGAGTCCTCGTCAGGCATAAAAATCAAAAGAGGGTTTTCAAGTAATATGTGTATAGAAATGGTGTGTGTAGACATAGAAATGCTTGTTGTGTTTCTGATTTCCATATTTACTTTGATTTATGGGCTTGGATTAGGGAGTATCTTAATGGTCATGTGCTTGTTGAGATGACCATGGAGGACTTGGCTTGGAGCATTATTTTATTTATTTTTAATGTATTTAGTGCAAGGTTTCAGTATGTAGATTGCACTCACAGTCATCCTCATATTTTCAGCCTCTCAAGCACTAGGATTACACATGTGCACCACCATGCCCAGTCTGGTCAGGGTCTCAGCCCAAACTAGGGACAGAGCCACCATGTCACGTGAGGATCAAATGGAGCAGGATTTTAAAATTAATCCCTGAACATAAAAAAGATGATGGAGTTCTCTACCCTTGTTTGATCATGTAAGGAAGGAGCTGTGAAAAACAAAAGACCTTTTCCACCCAAAGGGTGCTTTACCATGGCTTCCGTCTCACCTAGTAAAACTGAGAACTGTAATTGAGCCACAAGGGACAACTTCGACCTTTTCTTTCTTTTTTTCTTTCTTTCTTTCTTTCTTTCTTTCTTTCTTTCTTTCTTTCTTTCTTTCTTTCTTTCTTTCTTTCTTTCTTTCCCTCTCTTTTATTGATGGAACCATGGATTGAACTCAGGCCCTTGTGCTTGCCAGGGAAGCGCTTATTCTACTGAGCATCTCCCCTGCAGCCTTTTCAGTTAAGGTAAATTTTACTGTGTCATACGCTGAGACTCCACTCTTCATAAAATAGGGTCAACCATTCATTGAATTGTTTAATAATCAGCCTTTAAATATGCAAGTAAATGTTACAAAGAGGCTTTAGGAACCCACAAGCAAAGGACTATGCTCCCCGAGTCATGCACAGCTGTGCAGCCCATGGCTCCTCATATCCTCACAGGTATAAGGGGCTATTTTGGCAGCCATTGTCACTCAGGGTATTTATCCACAGCCTAGAGGAAAAGATAGAAAGGTTACTTGCATAGCTATGGAGGGCAGGAAACATTTTGCCCAAAGTTGCTCTGGTGTACCTGCAAGGGAAGCACAGCAAGTATCTGTCCCTTCAATAGAATGTGCTAGTATCAGTACAAAGTATACATAAACATATCATTTTTTTTTTTTTTTTTTTTTGGTCTTTTCGAGACAGGGTCTCACTGTGCAGTTCAGGCTGGCCTTAAGCTCACTTTGTAGCTCAGGCTGGTCTCGAACTCACCAACAATCCTCCTGCCTCAGCCGCCCGAGTGCTGGGATTACAGGCATGCGCCACCTGCAAATGAGCGTCAATTCATATCTCATGTGGAAGGCCCAGACTTATTCCAGAAAAATTCCAATGGGGCCTGCCTGGGCCCTGTTGAGAACTGGGGTGCTATGGCATGGAAAGCCTCCGTGAGGTGGCCTGGCTAGGCGCGGCCTAGCTCAGTGCAGCTCCATACCACTGGCATCCCATAGGGCCTGAGCCCACAAAGTTGGTGTCTGCAAGCCACTGCTGGACATGATGGGCAGATGGAAGGACAAAAGCCTGGCTGGCCCTGCCTCCGTGTGCCTGTGGCATGAGTCTTTA
Organism: Ctenomys sociabilis; assembly: GCA_004027165.1. NCBI lineage: Eukaryota > Metazoa > Chordata > Mammalia > Rodentia > Ctenomyidae > Ctenomys > Ctenomys sociabilis. The sequence continues at coordinate 22,003 of PVKA01007077.1, forward strand.
AGATGCTGGTGTTATAGCGCATGTGCTGCGCTTGGCTTGAGGTTGTCAGGCCAGTTGGTGATGGAGCGGCCAGACAGGCCAGTGGGCACTGGAAGGAGAGTCTCACCCTCACCTGGCTTTGCCACCACACCAGAGTAGGGGACCTACGACTGCTGTGAGGTTCTGAAGTCCACTAATTATGAGTTGGCAATGGAGCTAGGACCACAGGGCACACCCCTGGTGGTCTTTGGCTACCAGCAGGCACTTAATACTGACCATGGTACAGCTTATGCAACTGCCGCCTTCCAAATGTCTTGTAAGGCTTTCCTATTTTGCTTGCCACAGGAATTCCTTACAACCCTCAAGGTCAAGGAATTGGTGACTTACTGTGCTCACCGTGTGCTCAAAATTCAGCAACAGTGAAAAGGGGAATCTCTCCCTGATAGATAAAGTATTTTATTCTTTCCAAATTCTTAAGAGATCTCTGTTAATGGACCCACAAAAATTCTGACTAGTCTACTTATAATTGCAAACTCCTAATTTTGTAAAAGTTATTGTAATTCAATTTGGCCGAAAATATATTTGAGTGCACCCTGACTTTTAACTTGCCTGTGTATGTTTGTCTACTTGTCAGACTGCCTGTGTATCTGTTTATCTGGCTGCCCATTCTGTAAACATCTGTTTTTTATTTGAGCTCTACAATTTTCTTTTCTCTTTTCCTTTTTCTTTTGCATTTTTTGGATCATCTGTTAATAACTTAATTTGGTTTATCATTTTGAAAAGCATGCTCCACTGGATTGCCAGCTGATCGATGCAATATCAATATTAATTTTCTTACAGATCATTAAAATGTGTTAAGGTGACTAAATGAGAAGCCTGTGGGCCTCAGGGATCCCTGGCCAAGGATCCCTTTAAAGAATGTGCTGCAGGGAAGTCATTCCAGCCTTCGCTCTCCCTAGCTTCGTGGGAGATGCCCCACAGAATTGCTCAGAAAACATTTTGTGGTAAGTGTAAGTCAGTCATGGTCAAAAGATCAAGTTTTCTAGAAGTAAAGTTCTCTGATTTAAAGATGCTATGGCACACAACTAAATGAAGAAAAATTTTCATATGGTTATGACCATGGATTGTTATTAAGTTCATATGTGTTCATGACTTCAGAATGTAAAGCAGGGCAGTTTATGTGACAGACACAGATTCCCTCAGATTCAGTCACCTGCCTTTCTTTTGTGCTCCAACTGCTTGTGACAGGTTTATATCAAGCCAACATGAGACCACCAGTCAGTAATGATAATAATAAACACTTATGTGATGTGTGTGAGCTGTATGTGCCATTGTGCTTAGAGCTGCCAGATGTCAAGTAGTCCAGCAGTGTCACACACTTCAATGACATTTCATTAAAGGACAACAAATTAGGTCCAAGTTCTTATGTATGAACTATGTCAAAATGCAAATTTGTGTGTTTTGCAAAATGTCATCATGATTATCATGCTACAATATTATGGATGGCCTTTAATTTCAAATTTTCTGTGTAAAATTATATAATTGTTATTTGTTAACATTCTATAGGGATTCAACTACTAGAATGCCAAGGTTAAGTGGAAATAATGGACCTGTTTGTATCTCACAGTGTTTGATATTCAGATAAAATTACTATACTAACTTCACTGTTTCCATTACAATCTAATATCATTTGCTTTGCTTCTGGCTGTTCAATAACTGAGGTTTCAAGATCAAAAATTAGAAAAATAGGTGGGCTAAGAGGACAGCTAATATTTTGGCCCCAGTAAATGGAAACACAGGATATGTATGAGGGAATCTTTTCACAGACAACCTTCTACTCTGGTGAGTTATCCAAATGCCTGACCAAGGAGATTGTGGGCCCACAAAAGAAGGAAATCAACGGTATGAAGTGCGTTTAAGGAGAGTCACAAGGACACAAAAGTCTCCCAAGCTTTCACAAAAAGAAACTTGGCTAAGCAATAACCATGACTCATCCAGATGGCTGACACTGACAGAAGAACTGAGAGGTACTATGCATGGTTTCAAGCTAAATCCTGAGGAGACTAACTGACCTTGATAGACAGCAATAAAATGATTTAAATTCATACAAGTCTCACTTCAACTTGGTTTCGAGCATTCAGCTAAGAAGCATAAGGGCAAGATGAAGGTCTTCTACAGAGTCCTCCAACCACAGCTCCTCCAGCTTCCACTGACCACACATCAACTAGAACTACAAAACAGGAAAGGGGAGGTGTTGGGAGCAGCTAAACTGGGAGTTATTCACACATTTGGAGGTAAGAGCAGGAAACACTTGAGTAACACACTGAAGGCACTGAGTACCCAAGGAAAACAGGTGTTCCATCTCCAAGAACATGGATGTGAGAGGCAAGGTAGCTGTTAGATAGAGGGGTTTTAGCTGACATCCTCCTGGCCAGGGTACAAATAAATGTGTGGTAGTTATTGAGCAGTTCCTTTCACCAACAGGAGAGAGCTCCCCACCTGATCCAGCCTTCTGTATCTTGCCTTCATTTCTTCATCTTCTCACTCTCCTTTGTGATCCTCACACTAGAAAGTTTGAGGGCCACACTGAACAGTGCAAAAATGTTCTGTGCACACTCCTCCAGCTCCCTCAGAGCAAGACAACACTGTCATTTAGCATGTGGTAGTCATTTTTGTCACTTCAAAATACCTCTGGAGAAAGAGATAAACTGATTTTTTGTGTAATGGAAGGGCTTTAGGAAGACACTAGTGGGAGCCCAGCTATGAAAAGACAGCATCCTGGTTTCGTAATCTCCACTTGACAATATGTTAGAAATATAAGGCTGAGAAAATACAGAGAAGAAGCAACATAAAAACATCTTACCTTGAACTTTTGAAGAGATGCATAACTAACTAAATACGAGTACAACAGCCAACTGAAAATATAATAGGACTATATGAAGGCCTAACTTTTAAAAAGCCAAAGGCACCTGATTTTTGTTTTTTTGAAGGCTTACAGGAAGCCTGCTATAGATGAAATACATTTAAGAAAATGCTAAAGATCCAGCATCTAAAAATGTTTCACATTAAAGCCAACCTGGCAAAGGATTATATAGGTCACTACACTAAAGTGGAAAATAGGATATAAAACTTTTTATATGCAGAAAACCTTCAAGAAATATGAAGAAGTAGAGTGCCATGGACTTGGAGGTACCATATGTAAAAATAAGTAGAAGCGAGGGAGGGGTTTTCACTTCAGCAATGAGAGGAGGTTGCTTGCCAAGCCACAGGAAAGTCCTTCAGCTGGAAATAATGGACCCTTGAAATCCATTCCCAGAAGAAAGGAGCGAAGGTCAAAGCCACTCTGCTGACAAAATGCTAATGAGAAATGTAGCGTTTTATATAAGTATTTGGGGAGAAGAATCAACAAGGAGAATGACCCCCAAATCGTTACTTTCTGGAAAAGGTGAAGTGAGAGGAAAGTTGGCCTTGCTGGGAATTCACTTCCTGGAGCAACTGGGAAAGTTCTGGAAGTGGGCCCTTGGAATGAACGCAGCAGGAAGATGGCTGGCCGCCGACAAGGGGAAATACACACCGGGTCTGAATCATGCATCGCTATTATTGCTAGATTTAATAGCAGACTGTTCCTCTGCATCAAAACTTTGTGTATTAACAGGATCAATAAAACAACCCATTAAATCTATAGAGCAAACATATTCCACATGTTTTAGAGGAAATAAAGACAAAATTAGTTAAGATTTGAGCCTGTTTAGGACTTTCATGCTGGGTTTGATTAATAGAAATTCAAAACAGAAGTAAATATTACTTTTCTAATGTAAGCTTTAGAATTTAAAATCGAAAGAGGAGGGCAGGCAGTATGTGCTTAAGGTCTGGTAGCCTTCTAGTTAATCTAATTAATGCATGTAGACTCAGAGCATACCTGTTTAACTTATTAGAATTAACTTCCTATAATATTAATTATGTATTGCCAAGTTTCTTCATGCTTCATAAAAATAATATGGGTGCATAATTTGTTAGCAACATATACCACCGAATTATGTAATAAACATATATAGTTTACAAATCCTCACTCTCTCTCTCTCTCTCTCTGAGTCTAATTGCAAGAGGAAATCCCCTCGTCACCTGGTCTGGCACTGTCTCTCTAGGCTCATGTGGGTCCCTGGCTGGCTTCTGGGCTCCTCTCTTCTTCCATGGCCAAGGACTGTACCCTCAGGGCTGAGGTAAAGGTGAAGGTACAGATGCTTGATGCAGTTCTAGTCAAAATAGAAAACAGGATTACAGAATTATGGCATCAGTTTCCTCACGGAATCAGAGACTACGTAATTCAGAACAAAATTCCTCATACAGAAGCCCAGCAGTAGGCAGAGGCCATCAATATATTCTTGTCCATGGGTCAGTTCGATCTCCTAAGGAGCAATACAGTCCTTTGATATAGAATAAAACACTCTCAGAATGTTGGTAAAATGAGAGGAGCAGAAAACCAGGAAAAGCTGGTATATCAGATCATGGAGAATGCAAGAAATAAGGAAATATGAAGCAGTGATACTTAATGTAAAAGTAACTTGTCACTAATGGAAGTCACAAAATACTAAAGAATTTGGAAAGTAAAGAGCTTATCCAAGCTGGTAGGTCTACAGTGCCCTCTAAAAGGAAAGTGCACATGCTGTACAACCTGAAGCTGGACACATCTGTGACTGGCAGGGCCTGGTACAGTGAACAGAATTTTGAGCCTGAATTGGTAGAGGTGCTCAATCAACAGTGTTTTAAATTCTTACAATCTAAGATAGAAGCAGCACAAGAAAGCAAACGGAATCCAATGATGGTGAGATTCATTTGCAATATCCCATGAGTTGAAAATACATCTATGAGCTGTGCAGTAGAGTTGTCCATGGAGGACTTTGAAAGCATCTTGAACACCCTCACTTACGATGGGAAAGTGGAGATGATTGTTCTTGCTGACAAAGAAAGCATGGGTGGCAGTGTAGATGGCCACATGAAACTGTACGGTGAAGCTCGTCCGATCACCCTGCTCAGGGGCTTGGTGCGGGCACCCTGTGGACTCTGCATGGCCTTTGATGACTGCCATGAAGGTGGCAATATTTCTTCCTCTCACTGTATTTACATGACAGAGTGGCTCAAATTTTAATAAAGATCTATGAACTTTCCTGCCATCTTGCACATGCTGTTTTTTCAAGAGGAATCAATTGAATTCACAACAGAAAAGTCATAAACAGAACTTCAGATTTCCTTGAAAATGTACTTCACAATAATGGATACAGACTTGCTTCTGTGAAGGCTTTTTCCCTTCTATGTTATGAAGATTAAATGTGTCCTATAGAATAACCATAGAAAGCAGGACAGGTCCATTTCCAGAGAAGCCTGCTGAGCAATGCTGGGGCATCCCAGCCTTCATGTTAGCAGGACTTTGGAAGACTCAGAGAGAAAGAACCCAGAAGTTTTCCAAGCACCGTGGCAATGACTGGAGCACAAAAGTGCTTCAAGTTGATTTGCTGAAGTGTTCACTGGAAATATTTATCTGATTCACTTCTGCCTATAGGGATTGAGACATAAGACATATAAGCAAGAATAGTGACAAGTGTTTTTTCAGTGCAACTCAGCAGCAGAAAGTACTGTGCTCAGTGAAAGTAACCACTTAAGCATTTTAGATTCAAGCTTACAAAATGATATACAGGACTTATATGACTAAATATCTTATGAAGACACTTTTTTTGGTACTGAAATTGAGCTCAGACCTCACACTTACCAGGTAAGCTCTGTGCCACTGGGCTAAAGCCCCAGTCTTGATGACATTTAAAAAGCACTTGTGTGTCGCGCGCAACCTTGCCGGCAAGGAAGACGCGACAACCAGCTCTTCTTTCCACGGTTTCTTCAGGACCCCTATACAATACTACTTCTCCTGCTAGCTAGCTTTCTTGCTTTCTCCTTCCTCCTTCTCCTCTCTTCCTCCTATCTTCCTGCTCCTAGTCTCTCTCAGGGGAAGCCCGCTCATGGCTTTTGAACCAGTGGGCGTCCAACCCCGGAGTGCCACGTGGGCACAGCCGATAGGTCCAGGTACACGGAAGCAACGCCCTAGTCCTTAACCTTAGCCAAAACGAGAAGTTATTTGCTATGGAGAGCATCCACCCCCAGGTGAGGATGAAAGAGGAAGCCAGCGTCGTCTTTAAGGTGTGGCTGTGTCTTTAAGGTGTGGCTGTGTCTTTAAGGCGTGGCTACTCGCAGCTCTCTACACTTGTGGAAGTGCACTGTCCCTGCCACTCAGGGAGGCATCCCTAGCCACAGGGCTGGCTGAGCATCTGAAACACAGCGTGGGAGACTGGCTTGCACCCTACACTTTTTCGCTACCTCTCCCCGTGATTGCTGTGCTCAGCAGCACAGCTCAGTCCCGGGGGCATATGCTAGTTGCAGGAGGAATGAAGAGTATCAGAATTAGTTCTTCCTTAACTGTATTTATTTGGATTTTTTCTATGAAGAAATAAGACAATGAAGTATGACAAATGATTAAAAAAAATTCTAGAGAGCCAATGATGATAGGAGAAATGTTCAAGATTTTAGTCTTTTGCACAGCTAATTCATCTCCTGTGACAAGCCTGCAAGTAAGTCATTCCCATCTGCTAAGACCTGGGTCCATGTCCACCCACAGCACAGGTTGCTCCCTTTCAATCTGGGTGTTCTCTATGCCTATGGGCTCTTCACCACATTGTGCAGACACCACATAAACCCCTTGTGGAATCTCTGCTAAAAACATGAGAGCAAAAGAAGACAACCTACTCCTGGTGGTAGGAGGGAAAGGCAGCAAAGCCTCACCTGCAGGATGGGAGGGACGTCCTGAGGTGGCAAGTGGGAAGGGGACATTTCCTGTAGAGGTGTAAGTCATGGCATGGCATGAGAGAGCACACACTTGGAAGGGAAGCAGATGCCTCTGCTGCCTGAAGTGCGGCATGTGCAGTCCTGGGCTCTCAACTCACTTCACAGCATGGCTCTAGGGAAAGCACATATTCATTCACTCAAGGTGTCTTCCTCAGTCTGAGCCTAAGAAGCATTGTCCTCAAGTACACATCTGCATTAGCCTGAGGATGCAAGAAGAAAACCAGTGCGCTGGAGCTAAGGTTCATCCCAAGGGCTAACGGAGCGTCCTGCCCATTTCAAAGTCCAAGTATGACTCTAACAAAAAAGGCAAACAGGTGATATGTTTGATTCAACCAATTGCTTATTCTGAGCTGTGCAGAGACAGTTCAAGAAAAGTACTTTTTTTCATCCTTTCTGTGGAATCTAACAGTAGAAATATAATATTTTCCTCTACAACACAAATCTCTCTGTTACAATAGATGTAACATCTCTGTGTTTTATAATCCCTGTTCTTTAGTTATTTTATAAAGCATAGATGTAGGGCTGACCAAACAGCTCAGGGGATTAAAGCACCTGCAAGCAGACACAGGAGCCAGGGGTTCAATCCTTGGGCCTGCAGGGCTGGTCCTTCCACCAGGGCATGCTGACACAATTGAGACTGGGCATGGTGGCATGCGCCTGTAATCCCAGCTTTGGGGAGGCTGTAAACAGGTGGATCACTATGAGTCTGATCTAGTAGTGAGTGAGACCTTGAACCTCCTATAGACCCTTCCCTAAAATACAAAAGAAAAAAACATAGACATGCCACAATACAGCATATTTTTGACAGAATCATATGTAATAAGAGTTGAAATACAAATAACAATACAATGAAATGGCTTCATATTAAGAAATAGTAGACAACTGACATTTTAAAGATCTTCCCATCAGTTTCGTTCATAAAGATTTCAAAATATCTCTTTGTAGTTTAGATATTGGAATATATTCCCAATAAAACAGTTTTCTGGAAGCTTTGGAACTTCTCAGATGACCTGCTGTCTAAACATCATCTGTACAGTTGGTGTCTTAACTGCATTAGAGAACCGACGTGGAGATGCTGCAAGCTTCCCTCCCACCTCTCCCCACTGTCCCAACATTGGCCTCCCCCCCCCACCTATTTAATCTGTTGGCAAGATCCTGAAAAGAAAGTAGACCTTAAGTTTGAATCTATAGGTGGGTATCTGATATCTGGAGCTAGTTTGTGCCACTATCCCCAGTACTGTTTGCTTCTCCCCCTTACCCCATGGCAGGACACCACACCCCTATTAGAAGCTGAAGTTCTATAGAGATGCACCTCCTGCACTGGATCACTCACTGGTGAGCTCTCGGGTCCTGAGGGCAGACAAGCCAGAGGTTGAGGCACTGTGCCCTTTGGAGGGCTACCAGTGGCTGATACGCACTTATTTCCCCAACTACTTCTCAGGATCCCCTCCAAAAGGCCCCCCCACAACCCACTTCAGAGTTGTGCACATAATGAGAACAACACCACCCTGCCTCTCTTTTGTCAGACTGGTAACTGTGGGGCTCTACCCTTCCACTCTCCAGAGCTTCCACTGACCTATTTTTCAAGCTCCAAGAGCAACAATGAGATTTTGGTGATGTATGAAACAGTTTTCTGCCACTGCAACCAAAAACCTGGGCAAACTAGAGGAGGTAGCACTTGCTTTGGCCTACGGTTTCAGAGGCCTCTGTCCATGGTCGGCTGCGATCCATTACTTTTAAGCCTGTAGGGAGGCAGAGACATCACAGCCAAAGGGTGTGGTGAAGGCTGGAACCTCGTGGCCCAACGAAGCAGAGAGGGGGGAAGAGCAAGAGAGGAAGAGGCCCAGGAGCAGAGGCAGTCCCTGAGGGCACCCCACAGGCTGCCTCCACACCCTCCCCAGAAGTGTGCTTCCCCTCTTCTCGCAGTTATCTCTCAAGCAAATTCACTACATATCCAAGATTAACCACCAGGGTCATCTCCTCAAAGGGATTGGGCTGGACTCAATCAGTAAATATTTCAAAGTACTATGTAAAAATGAATACACTTGAAGTAACTTAAATTCAATATATTCTATAACTTTATCATTTCAAACTTAACATGTTTGTGATCCAAAGTTTTTAATGTATCTGAATTATAACTCTAACATCATTAGCTGTGACAAATTTGATTACTTAGGACTAAGACTAGACTGGTAACTTCATGGTTCTATTTTATAACTATTGTGAATCTATCACATCATATAAAAATGCAAGCTCAAGGCAATTAAAAAAATAGTATTAAAGAAGAATAAACTGGAACAGACTCACCAGAAAATGTTAAACTATTTTGGTGGATTTTGGTTTTATAAAATTCTTAAATATGTTTGGCCTCACACATTTCCCTTTAATTCCCCTAATATACCCTGTGGATTTCCACAGAAATTTGAACCGTATGTTTCTGATTCATTTATACTTAACTCATCAACATGTTTGGTAACAATAATTTGAAGCACAAAGCCTCATGAACAGTTTTTGTGGCCTCTTTTATTTTAGTTGGTAAACAACTGGAACCTGAACCCAGAAATCTTGGGCCCTCATTTAATTCTCAAATTCCATAAAGAATGAGAGAGTTCTTAACTGGATCAGGCACACTTTGCATTTGACAGTGTCTCGCTCCAAATTGCACAGCTGGGAAGAATTATTTTGATAGTTCTCTTTATTCTGCGTCACTTTTATTTTAGAGGACATAAGCCTTTGGTGGTGAAGAACTTGCGTGAGTCTGGCCAGGGGGCACACCGTCAGGGCTGTTGGCTTTTGTACATCGAGGGAAGCACTGTGCCTGCCACAAGCCTGCTCATGGAAGCAGCCTGAGAGAAAGGCTGGCCCTCGCTGCGCACATGAAGAGAATCCAGCAGTGTCGCCGAGGAATCTCTCTCTGACCTACACACTGGAGTTTGTTTATTGAGACATAGACACAAATTGGCACATGGGTTCTTCTGGGGCCTTGGTGAATGAGTGTAAGCTCTTTAATGACACTTTTCACATGCCAATCATTCCTCTTCTGGCTAGTCTAACTCAAGCACCCTTCATAAAACTGGGATGTGTCCATTTCCTCTGCCATCCTGGGGAAGCACAGACAAAAAGATCTGTGTGTGAGTATCGGGAGAAAGATTCTGGCCCCGCCATTGCACCTGGCCAATGTCTCTCTCCCATGTAGCACCCCATGGGGCTTTATTTTCTCATTGAAATGGCTGACATTTTGTTTTTAGAGAATTAGCCACCAAGGCTTGTATTTCAGCTTCTTCCTCCAAGGGATTCCTCCAGCAGCTGTCTGATCCTGGTTTCCATGTGCCTCACATTCGTACAGAGCATTCACGCGCTGTAGAACAGTAGGCACAATCTGCTCACACTGGTGTCAACTTTCGCCACCACCCGTCCCACTGCCTCCTTCACCAGCAAGCTCCAAGCCTTTCCTTTTGATGACTCTTTTGGAAACATAATCTGAGCTCTAAAAGCATTCCTTGCCTTTGCTACCCATTGCAAATGAGAAATAAAACTCCTCTGGCTTTCAGATATATGTAATTTCTGCAGAAGAAACTAAAAAACAGAGGATTAGCATCCTGAAATGAGAATAATCCAAAGGAAATTCCTACAGAGGAAAACAGCTCTCTTTCATCAACTCTCTTAGGAATTAGAGAGAGATGAAACAGATATGCATGGTATTTAGGGGGAAAATGTACTTTTCAATCCAGAGCATAAAATCTGCCTTCTAAGTTCCATAAATGAAGGTTCTGATCTTTTCTTTATGAAACTACAGTGATACAGTTTAGGAACAAAATCAAAATGAAACAAAACTGCAGAAATAGGCCCTGTGCCCCTCGCTTCACACACATTGCCAAGCCAAGGTGCTGTGGATGCTGAGGCATGCTGGATGGAAGGGTGTCGCCTCACAATCACTAAGAGCTTTTTCTTTCCCTTTTTACATAAATCATTCCTCCCTATTTAAATAAAATTCAGAGCTGTCTCACTCCAAAGTAAGGAGCAAAAGAAATGTCTAGGACTTCTAGAAATTATTTATCTTTCACCTCATCTTTTTAAAGTTTATTTTAAAAATAGATGATATGATACAATTAACATAGAAATGAAGTTTCATGTGCTAACACTTAACACATAAGGCTACAGGACACTGGAGGATAGGCTCCAACACCTTTGGTTTAGTTTTGCTTCGCTAGAAGGGACACACAGCTAACAGGGTGTCAATAGCCCACTGCCAGAAACGGCACCGAGTTGATTACCCACGACACTGAGACCTGCTACCACCAGCTGCTTGCTGGAGCGCAAGTCCCTCAGGCACCTGAGTTTCCATTTCTAGTTCAAGATTGCATTAGCTCCTACCTGAGGTCTGTGTCGGAACAAATGCCAGCCACAGTCTTCATGCCTGCTTGCTAGAAGCAGCAGCTTGAATTGCCCAGTACAGCAAGGCATCAGGATGCACACAACTTCCAGACAAAAGCCAGGAGTCTAATAGAGGAAAAAGAAATTAAAAGGCTTCTTGTATTGCTATGCTTATAACAACTGGGCCACCCAGAAGGGCTCAAGCCCGTGGCCCAGGACTGAGGTGCGTGCTCAGTGCAGCTCTTGCGCCTTGGGTGTCCTGCTGGTGGGTAGAGTGGCACAATAGCTCCTGCCCTAGGGGGAAAAAAAGATCTCAGTGGCTACACAGTAACAACAAATACAGGCTCAGCTATCATAGATGAAGTCAGAAGGCAATTATCCAAACAGAGGGGCTGCCCTGATAGGTTTGCTGCTAACCCTCCCTTAGCTGTCACCTTACATTGCTTTATAAAATGCTCCAAAACTTTTCAGACAAAATGAAGTATTTCTCTTTTGCAGTTAGTTACCTCTAGTGTGTTACAGTGAGGGCAGGTGGACTAACACACCAGCTCTCACTGTGACATCTAGTCATCACCAGCAAGAGGCAGCAATACTGGTGCTGTCCTGCTGAGCCAGCTTCCTGTTCCTCTATTTGATCTCACTTAATCTCACTGAGCTGCCACAAATTTGGATCTTGTTAGCCAGGAGCGTGATTGGCAGGGATGCCTGCGTTCCTGGGAGGGACACACATTCCAAGTCACCAATCCCTGTTCTAGTCTGTGTCACGTGGTGCGTAATCCCAGTGCCTGGGAGCAGGAAGAATTCCTAAAGGAAATTTGGGAGGCTATCTAGGAGGCCAAGGAGGTAAGATGTAAGGCAGAGTGCAGCCACTTGAAGAGTAGAGTGAGGCATTGTTCTGTGGGACGAATTTTGAGCACTGATTAAAGTCCCACAGCAAACTTTAAAAACTCTTTTCTCTCAACAATTCACTATGAATTTTTAATCAAAGTAAATCCTCAAAATGCATCTGACAAAGGCCTTTGAAAAAATGGGCACCAAGAAAGTGGTCCTTGGGGTGGACACTGCAGTACAGCTCAGCGTGCATGGAAAGTGAAACATGAATTATTCACTATCAAGTTCCAGGTCCTTCAAGTGAAACTGTTTGACCTGTTTGGCAGCAAAATATATGCAACAGGTAGTCCATTTCAGGCACGTGTCCAAGTTCTAATCACATTATATTTTCATGGTATCAACACTTAAAAGCCCTGCCTCGGTGCATCTACACTGTATGGGGACAGCTCCCGACACATGGCAACCAGTATGCTACACAAACCCACAGGCCAGGCTCCACAGGGTTCCCAAAAGCATAGTCAGCAAGCAAAGGAAGAACCTGCATGTTCCAACCCAGAGCTCTGCCCCAAAACCCCCTACATGGGCGTGAGGGAAGGCTTCACCACCAGTCAGCTGACTCTGCAGAAGCATTCCTGGTGTTTTCCAGCCCAAATGGCACAGAAGAGGCTGCAAGGGAAGATTCCCAGCTCCAGATATCAGCACGTTTTCATTTTGCATGCAAATCTTCAGTTTTTCCCATCCCTGAAGCCTTTGACAAAGTTATTCCAAATTCTCCAGATTGTTTTTCCCTCTCCTCTACTGTATAAACCATGGAAAAGAAGACAGAAAAGTTAGAACTGAGTCCGCAATTCTGCCACGTTATGGGCCTGACCAAGTCCCTTAACTTCTCTAAACTTTACTTTTCTATTTCCTGTACTAAAGGGGATCTGAGAGGACTGAACAATAAGGATTGGAAAGATTGGATGAGCCCTGGGTTTTTGCACATGTGTGTGAGTCTGGGGTCACCCGCGTACTTCCCTGGCACACATATATTAGTACAAGTACATCAGTGCTGATCACACTCCGCTCAATGAGCCAAGAGTCACTCGTATGCTTCCTCAGCTGGAGAAGCTTCATGCAGTAGTAGTAATTGGATATTGTTGGACACTCACTTGTCCCAGGCATGGTTCTAAATACTTGCGTCAGCTGATTTAATCTTTACCACAAGCCACTGAAGTAGTTGCTATTCTTGCTCCCGACATATATACGAGCTATTTGAGGCTCTCCGTGGTTAACAGAAAAGCTGGTCCTGGCCACTCCCCAGCACGGTGCATGATGTCATTCGTGGCCACTGGACCAGGGGTCAGCAAGGCCTTGGGTCTGCTTCTGATTCACGGACCATCTAATCCGAGCCTGGAACCAAGCACATAGTCAAAATCTACCGCTCTCTCGATGAGCCTCATGTTTTTCCTCATGCCTATGAGCCTGGGTTCACCTGCACGCTCCCCTGGCACCCGTGAGGCTCAGTGAGAAGACGTGTATGGTACCATCATAAGGCACTAAGCACAATGTTTGTTAGTGATCATGTAGCCTCACTTGAATGGAAAGCTAAACGGTTTTGCTTCCAACTTCTACATTCGTTTTATTCTTTCTTTCCTTCAGTCTAGCATGTGGTAAACTGGGCTTAGCTAACTGCAGAGATTATTATGTTCTCATTATAGAAAAACCAGGAGGCCTTGGAGATGCACATGAGGCCAAGGATCTTGGTGCAAGTCTATCCAGTAAATCCTCCATGGAACTCAGGAACCGGAGGGACAGCTCCATTGCCAGACCACTTCCTCTGCTGTCCTGAGGTCTCCACAGTTTTGGCTGCTCACTCTAGCAGAACTTCCCCTCCACAGCTGGTCTGCCTGACAGTTTTCAAAATGTGAAAAAATATACGCTGGAGGCATTATTACCACGTGCGCGGGTTGAGCGCCGTCTCCTTCCATCCATGTCGGCCCAGAACTTCAGCACATCTCTCTCTGTGCTTGGAATGGTGTCTGCAGCATGACCTGCTCAGAATTTCCAGCTGAAACTGTCCTGGATATAGGGTGAGCACAGAACTCAGGAGCAAGTGTCCACAAAGGAAGAAAAAAAGTGGGGATGTGGGTATGGAGAGAGAGGAAACAGAGAGGAGACCGCGAGAGGATCGAGGCAGGGATCACAGCGACGCAGCTGCACACCAAAAGTCTCTGGGTTCACAGGAGCCGCACAGGCCAGGCCGAATGCTCTGCGAGGCATCGGGAGCAGAACAGCTCCGCCACCACCCGGGCTCTGCACTGCTGCCCTTTGGAACCGGGAAGGAATAAGTTTCCATCTGTCCAGCCCCGGGATTTTGGCAATTTGTTAGGGCAGTTGGAGGTCACGGATATGCTACAGATACTGCTGAGCCCCCAGGAATGAGGAAAGGTGTTGCAGGGGTGCTGGAGTCCACTGAGCCACCCAAGATTCTAAATATAGAAGCAAAGTAAAAATTTCAGTAAAATCACACTCAACATGGTAAAAAAAAAAAAAAAAAGAGTTTGTGAATCACACTCTACAGAGGAAAACACAAGCCATAACTTGCAATGCTCATTCTCATTTTTGATGGTCCAATACAGCAAAAACTACTTATAGCAAGAGTCCTTTACCCCTGTGTAGCATATTTCCATATAATTATAAAACAGCATGCTCTTAAAGTACATGTTCCAGTTCCATAAAAATAAAGTTAAAGGAAATATTTTAGAAAAAAAATAATTCCAAGAATATAATAAAAGACCATAATTTTTCTGCCATGAAATAGCCATTTCAAGAATTATTTTCATTACTCCTAGTTACTACTGATCTATCTAGCCCAGCTTTAAATCTATTATACAGTAAATTTCACTTAAAGTATTCATTAATCTACATTTTTTCCACCACCTAAGTAAGTAGGAACCATCAAAAATGGGTTTTTAAAAAATATTTTAACTGGATCCAATTATGCACTTTCGAATATTTTCTCCCAGATTATTACCCAAATGCAACATAGGAAAGACCCTAAATTTTAACTTATTAGGGAGAAAAAAAGAGCCTGTAAAAATTTTATGCTTTGCAATCAAAGCCAGTGTCCCTAATGTGGTGCCGCTACCCATGTGCAGCTGGGGGTGAAGAAAAACAAGGTGTGAGTAAGTGCTCTTTTTCCTATATTCTCTGCGAGGTTTTTAAATTGGACCGCAGCCATCATTAACAGCGCCTGCTCCCCAGAAGGCTTCTGCCGCAGCGACCGACTAGCGGCCCTGCGCCTGCTTCCTGCTGCCAGGCCAGTGGCTGCCCCTCACACTGCCTCACAGGGCCCGGCACTGGTGCGCGTCCGTTTTCATAGAAGAAAGCACGAGGATGATTCCGCTGATGTGCTTTCAACTCCTGTGGCTTCACAGGAAACTTTTCGCCACGGTAGGAACACGCTCAGGTGGCCCCGTTTCCGCTCCCCATCCCGTGCTCTCCTCGCTCCAGCTGCTGCCCTTCCTCAGGGCAGAGCTCTTGCCTCGGCCTTCCCTGTCCCCCCATAGCTCACTGCCACTGCATCCCGCATCTTTCAGCTGGAGCTGTCTCTACTCAGGCAACTGCTCCAGAGCTCTGGCTTCAAGCCTCTGGTCTTAGAGCCTCCCTGATGATACTTTTGCCCGGACCTTTCCTCTCTGCACCCTCCTCCATGGTCTCTTTGCAGGTAAATGTGTCACAAACATCCCTGACCTCATGTTAGTCCCCTGCTTAGTGTCAGATTGTGCATGATCCCCAGTTGTCCACTGCATTAACCTCTCTTCTCATAACTGGACTGCAGACTCTCTGTAATGAGCTCAGTCTACGGACCTCTCTCTTTCACACTGTAGCCAGCAGCTGTGGTTCTGGAGGGGTCGCTCTTCACACTTCTCTCCTCCTGGCAACTGTCCCCATCCGTGGGGCTCCTGAATACTCTGTCAGCCTGCCCCTGATTCTTCACTGATCCTGCCCATAGACTATCCTCCTCTTCTCTACTGGTAAGAAACTTCCCCAGCTCTTCATGGTCCAGCTTGGCCCGACTATTCTGCTGCGTGCAGTGATAGCCTACGCCTGAGCTAACTCACTCTCCACGGCCTTCTCCTTCCACAGTGTGTCCTTGGTTCATGAATCTGATTTGGCGCACGATTCTTGTGCAAACTCGGTTGGGTGAGAACTGAATCCAACTCAGTTATTATTTTCCCTGGGTAGCTACCCTTGAGCTATCCAGGCCTTGAGCTCGAGGTCTTTCCCACGCAGCCCACACAGCACCACACTCGCACAGGTCTGTGTCACACACAGCCCCTCTCACCTTGACCTTCAGTTCTGCTCTTGTCAATCCCACATCCATGAATTTTCTTTCTTTTTTAATGCAAATTTGATGACAATGCAGGTTAAATCCTGCACATTTTCTCTTTCATTTATCATTGGTAGCAATTCCTCCTCTTTAAGCTCAACTCATCTTTCCCTTGAAGCCCTCCTTCGTGCATGCCCTGGAGCTTCAGTCTTTGTCCATTCACAGCGCGTGGAGGCTGGAAGAAGCTCTTGCGCAGGTCTGCCTGTACTTCCCCCAGGTCTCTGTCTGCCTCCCAGGAAGCCAGCCCTGCCCCGAGGCCCCCTCGCACCACACGCCCTACATCCCTTCTTCACTTTCATGATACAGCCCTGTTCCTTTCTCTTTTAACTTAGCTGTTAAATTTTATTTTAAAGAGGAAAAAAAAAAAGTTTCAAAACAGGCTAGTACGAGAGCACCAATAACTGACGCACTGCACGTACTGTATCCTCTTCACAGTGCTATTCAGAGTACAAGATACAGGCATGAAACATGGTGAAGACCTTAACACAAACTTTTCTTTTCAATGAACTAAGATAAACTAGCTGTATAACCATCTTAATTATCTTACATGTGTGTATATGTTTATGTATTTAATATAACTAAATATAACTATATTCATTATAATTATGATATATACTTCTTACTATATTTAACAATTATTAAAATGTTTCATTATAACATACATATATATTTGCTTTTCCTTATTCCTTTCTATGCCCCTGGTTCCTTCTGGTTTAACAATCTTTATATCTTCTAAAAAAATTATTCCTAAGTCCTCTTCTCCTAAGAAATTCATTTTCTCTCACAAGGATTTCAGTTCCTGTGATTTCATCTAGCACATGCACATTAAGGACCTCTAAAATGAACTGCCCTCTCTTGTCTAAGCTTTACACTTTAGACCCCAAGCATGCAGCTCTCATGCAACGCCCAGAGACGCCTGAGGTAACCCACCAAACACTGAACCAGCTATCTTTACACTTTCTCCTCCCTCTCAATTCTTTGTTTTTGTCAATAGTTTTGCACTGCAACAGTTGTGGGGTTTTTTTTTTTTTTTAGACCATTTCCTAAACCTCATCTCCAAGTGTAGTGACTAACCAGGGTCTAACCTATTCCACTTTTCCAGTCTGTCCTCTCCCCTATTTCCTTAGTCTATCAGAAAAGGATTGAAGGAGTCCCTCCTGAAAGCCTTTCTCTGTTGCCCTGCACATTGCTCTTGAAGTTATTTCCGTTTTGCCAGAGCTAGCTTGTTGTGCAAGTGACAGTGTCCCTTCCAGGTGAAGCGCAGAGAAAGTGTCTCATCTGGTGGAAGTTTCTAAAAGCTAGTGTGCCTTTTTTGTCTTCCCAACTTTGGGCAGGGCCTGGATGGCAAGGAGAGCCAAGGCGACCACTGCATAGCTTTGGTCCATGTGGTTCCCATGTGACACATGCTCCCTTTTTTCTGTGATGCAGAGTGCCACGCGCTCTGTGACACCAACTCTCCATCTTTCCAGATGGGATCCCTCTGTGCAAATCGAGCCTCCCCTGTGCAGGCCCACATACCAGCACATCCATCTGCTTTTGATCTTGACTCCCAGCCACTGCTAAAAGAGTGAATTTGGGCTTCGGGGAGTTTTATAAAGATGTCCCACTTATTTCTAATGACCAGTCTTTTCATTTGGCCTTCAAATTACCGTGGTTACAGTTCTAAATGTCAGCCATAATGCCCAGTGCTTTAGCTTTCTCTCTGAACAGTCATGATTATAGGAATTTGAAAAAATTATGTAGTTGAAGGTGACCCTGGACTTTTATCTTAGAAGATTAACAGTTGTGCTTTGCGTGTCACCTGTGTAAATGAAGTCATCAAAGCTGCTCTGCGTTGATTAACACTACCTGAAGGCGCTAACTTCCTGTCAGCGCCAGCCAGTCCTTCTGCAAGTCTTGCACCATCGGTCTCCTTTCCACTGGAGCTCAGAGGACTGGAGCATATTTTTCAAGTTTTGTTTAGGATTCATAAATGTTCTTCCTCCACTCTGCCTTTCAATATAAAGAAATACTTAGTAGAAAACCAAAAATCTGATTGTGTGTTGATATATAAGCCTTTACCAACACATAAATGTAAGGAGCACCGTCTGAGGTTGTGTGTACTGACTCCCTGGAGAGAAAGCTCACAGAGTGCTGCAGGAATTTCTCTCTGCTTCATCACGTGTCAGGGTGCATTGACAGGAGACATGAAGGCAAGTTCATATTTGCTTAGCCTAAAAGGTTTAGCTTGTAGTCATCATTTCTTTTCCATGTGCTACATCAGACTACAGTAAATGCCTAAGCCATTGCTTGCTGGGCATTTCAAACCTTCTGTGAAATCAATTTAATCTTGTCTTCTTGAAATTGCTCTTCACAAAATCATGGAAACTGTTTGGAAACAATTATATGAATAATCGTGTCAGAACCCTTCATTTTAGCTGAGGTTGAGCTTGTGTTTTTCTCTGCAGGCTCACACTTTCAAACATATTTTGTCATGCAAGGTCCTCAGCTATATAATTTGCAGAGCAGTGAAGCTCTTAGGTTAGCTGAGCTTGTTGACCAATCAACTAATTAGCTTCCTGCTCCATTGCCCTTCAGAAGAATAAGCAGATACTGATAATCATTTCTATAAGCTATTGGTCCATGGCCTAGAGGTATTGTAACACAAAATCTCTATGTCCTTTGAAAGCAAAAACAAAGCCCTTCCCCCATCTAAAAGAAAAACTATAAATTCAAGCCAACATAAACTTGTCAGACTTTTCTCCCTCTCAATTTCACACCAGGGTGTGGTGCTACACAGCTGGGGAGCTGAGCTAATAAGTGTTGAAAAATGAAAAATGCTGCTTTATGGATCACATAAACTGGCAAAAAGAATACTTTTAACTCCACCCCACTTTTGAAAAACAAATGCAAAATACCCATGCTGTAAGAGTGAGATTTTATGGTATGAGACCCAGGGGACAAACAGAACTGTCTTAGGGGATTTTCTTTTTACTGGGTATTTCATATAATAAGAAGTGGCATAATATTTGTAAAATCTGGTCACTTTGGGTTCCTTTCTGAACCTCAAAGGGGTCATTTCTAGAAAAGCTGTTGGAAACACTACATAATGATCTATTTATCCAGTAGTGAAACAGGATTATCCCTTTTACGAGGAGACTGTGCCTTCTCTTACAGTATAAACACTGGAGCAGAAGTGCACAGATCAAGGTTCTGGAGAAACATTGTGTTCAACAAATATTTGCTGAATGGCAGTAATTGGGTTCACAGAATGCTGTACAATTTGCATGAAAATATAACCCTGACATCCATCTCCTTAGGCTCATTTGTTTCACAGTTAAGGGCCAGCACTCCTTGCTCCTTACTTGTTCATTCAATATTCAATCAATAAACAAATTTCCAAGTTTACCACATCTAAGTCACATGCACCTAACAATCTCTGGATATACTGCAAGAGAATTTGAGAGTTCACCATGGAAGATATCCCTATGTGCAGGGGTCTGAAATGAAGCCAGAAATAAGAGGCAGGGGATCCGTAATTGGAATTTATTCCATCTCTGCAAGGAAATTTGGTGGCTCAGAAGACAGGATGCAGCTGAGGATTGTGTGAAGGGCCCTAAGTGCTCTGACACGCCAGTACCTGTGACTTCCAATCACAGCTTTCAGTTTACTGTGCTTATCCGTTCTGTATACGCCTTCCTTGATTTTTTAGTTAGAAATATATTATTTCTCTACTGAACTTGGAAAATATTTGCCAGCAAATTTATTTAATACTCACTTTATGTAATATTCATTATTGTTATAGCTCTGTATACCACTTTTCTCCTTGTTAAATAAAAACCCTTTAAAGGTAGGATCAAAGTCTGATCTATGGTGCTGGGGAGGTAGAATAAGTGCCTATCTGGCAAGCGCAGGGTCCTGAGTTTAATCCCCAGTACCACAAAAAAAAAAAGTCTGATCTATCTTTCATTGTTATTTGGTTGAATAAAGTTTCCAATGAATTTAACCATTAAATAAGCAAATACTCATAGCATCATAATAGCATTTATTACAGTGGTAAACAATGACAAAACATAAGTACCAATTGAGCAATCTAAATCCAAAGCACATGACTCACATCTGGGAGAAGTACCACTGGGGTGGTCCAAATCATGTGCAGATTCAACACTGGAGTGAAATATAGGAATTCTGGTTTCAGCTTTTAAAATGGGGAAATGCATGACGAAGGCCCTGAAAAGGACCCTTTTTAGAGTTATCTGACTGCACTTTATAGAATACAACCCAAGAATACAATTGTACAAGCTGTGTAATGCTACCATTTTATGTTCTATAATTGAATGAAATGCATCAGTGGCTGTTTTCCTCGTAAGCAAAGGCAAGTTACCCAAGTGGCACATAATTTCCAGGAAAAAAATCACAGTCACAACCACCACTTTTAATGTCATTAATACTGTAACATCATAAAAATGGATAAAAACAAGAACTTTTGTTAATTGTAATTGGTTTTAAATATGAAACAGATAATTTTCAAATGCACTATATCCCTTTTTCATAATTCTGCTTTTATTCCCAAAGGAAAACGACTCATGCTCCTTAGTGATTTTCTGTTACAGTGCTCAGAACATAACTGGTGACCTGCCAGCGCTACTGCCAGTTTAACTATTTTGACTCAAGTTGAGTGAAAGTTCCTACTGCTGACCCTCGGGTAGTCACCAATTCTCAGATAACTACTAAATCTTTGGCATCTGCTTGAACTTCAGGGTGATGAACATTCATGAAGCTAGTCTTCCCTGTACCCACATGAAGCTGGTCTAGCCTCTCAAGAGGCTAATTTTGATTCCTGACCTCAATACAGAAGGAATAAGTACACAAGTTTTAAGACTTGTATACTATGCACGTGGCTAATGGCCCATCCTGCAGCCACATGAGCTATCTGGGTATGTAAATTATTACTGACTTTGTAGCAACTAAGATGAGATTTTCATCCTTTTGAAAGTCAATAATGAAGCCAGGAAGGTAACTCAGTGGTCAAGTGCCTGCCTGGCAAGTGTGAGGCTTTGGGCTTCATCCCTGGTACCTGAAACAAAACAAAAAAAAATCCCAGAAATTAAATTATGCTCTTCGCCCATGACATGCAGGGCAAGGCCCCAAGTCCCAAGAAGGCTCCGAAAGTGCCAGGCTGTAGCACATAGAGCAGGCCACGACAAAAGCATTGTGGAGGGCCCACCGGCATGACAGATGTGCTCAGCACGATCTGTGTAAAAACGGTCTTTTTACTTTTACCTGTAATATGGATCACTATTAAAAGAAAGACAAATGGTTCTTTATAGTACTTGTGTCCGTGTGTGTTCATCTAAGTCTTCCAAATGCCCTGCACACTACAAAAATATTCACAGGACAGGATGAAACACAGCATAATTACTGAATTCTGCCTTAAAGAACTCAGTCGAGATGGATCTTGGGCTGGCTCTGTAAATTATGAGAATGTCGTAGACACCCGTGGAACACGAGTCAGAAATGATGGGTTTTGAATTGAGACAAAATGGCTAAACATTTTACACCACGCTCTGTTTCCTTTCTTTGTTCTGTGATCAGAAATAAACAAGTCTGCTTCACAACACTACGAGAGAAACTCTGTGTGCCTTACACGAAGCCCAAGCTGTAGGGAGAAAGCACAGCATCCGGTGTTTATAGCCAGGACCAGGAAGGGGTCGCCATGGTTCTGTGCGAACCAAAGTAGGTGAGCGATTTCGCTCGCATGCACTTTTGCTTCGTGGAAGTCTGGCTGGAGACAGAGAAAGTCTCCTCTGTCTTGGCTCAGTGGGAGGCTTACAGGCGAGGAGGAAATGCTAGGCTGTGAACGTCTGCGGGCCTTGGAATCTGCCCTCTGTGCTTCCACTGTCTCTGAATAAGGAACAAATTGGCAGTAGTTTTACCTTGAGTGACTTCCAGATGTTAGCCATGGGATGGACAGAAAGAGCTATTCTGAGGGGAGTGGCAGAAGGCCATTCTTACTATAGACGATGATTTTAATAACCATGAAAAATAATTTATTATCTGTCAAGTCCACCTGCACGACATAAAAAAAAAAACCTACATGGACAGGATACTTTCTTCTACAGAAAAGGAAGATTCAAACCTATACATCTTACATGATTTTTTCTTTTATTAAAAACAACTAAATGAAAGCTATCGCTTATCTCTTAAAGCTTTAATGTTTTATATACTAACATTATTTTGTGATTTACATATACAAAGATACAGCCTTATACATTTTTATAGGCTATATGAACTTATGATAAGACCTTTGATGTTTTCATAGACTCTTGGTAAAAATATGCTATTAACTTATTTTCCGATAGAATGGAACAATGGTGCATTTTATATATCCTGTTAACAAATAAACAATTCACCAGAGGAGGCATCTAGTTTTTCTGGCTTCCCTGAAACTCTATTATGACAGCAGCAAACACCAGAAGTCTTCCTGGGTGGCCTTTCTCACTAAGACCTAAGACGTAGATCAATATTTGCCTTAGTGTCAACCCATTTGTTTTCATTAACAAAATACTATTAATGTTCTTTCACTGAGACTTCAATGCTAATAAGAACATAAAAATTGTTAGCAGAAAGAAATAAGATACCTGTATAAACATCTTATCAAAGACCGTCATTGGTGCTAATTGAGGCAAGCAGGCGACAGTGTCAGCTAAGGCTCCAAAAGCTGATGTGATGTCCAATGTTTTTCTTTTTTAATTTAATTGCTGAGTAAATTGCTTCTCTAGTATACCTTTTCTGCTGTAGCAGCTGTGCTTCATGGCAGCCTTGCATACTTTTAGTGTGTTACCTATCCTAGAATGGTCCCTTGTGCAGTCACAAGGGATGGCATCTTGCCCCTCTGTCTACAAGGGCCCGGAAGGCTGAGCTGCCCAATAGGCAACATGGTGACAGACCTGGCTTGCATAAGTATACTCTGTATAATTTCTACCCAATGACAGAGTCACCTGCAAGTGCACTTCTCAGAACACTCCTGTTGTTAGACACTGTCCAAATATGGCTACAAACTAATGGATATAAAATTAAAACAAAGCAAACACACACACACTCTCTCTCTCACATACATACACTCTCTCTCTCTCTCTCACACACACACACACACACACACAAACCCTAGAGCCTACCTTCAAGTAAGAAAATAGTTCCCAAGAATTTTTTTTTGTTGTTATGAACAGAATATAATTATTGAGGGAAAGAAAGCTCCTGTCCAAGAGAAGAACAAGAAGGGACCCCTGAGTGGGTGGCTCCCCATGGGAAATTTTTTTTTCCATACCAGGGATTGAACTCAGGACCCGGCACTTGCCAGGCAAGTGCTTATTCTTCTGAGCTATCTATCTCCCTAGTCCCTGCTTCCCAATAATTTAAAACTGGTACAACACTACAAAGAAACTTCATACAGTATTTATGTTCTGATTATTTGTCAAGTCCCAGTGTGAGGAGGAGGAGGGAAAGCTATGCAAGTAAACAAATGAGCAAATGCTATGTAAATAGTAGATGTCCTGGGAGCAGTAGGGAACTGTGGGCCTCACAGAAGAAGAGGAATAAGAGGAAGAGGAAGAGTAAAGAAGGAGAAGGAAGGAGGAGGAGAAGGAATGAAGGAAGGGAGGTAGAGGGGAAAAAGAAAGAGGACGATGACGAGGAGAATGCACACTTGGATTCTGAAGAGTGTGCAGCAAGAGGAAGCAGGAAAGAGCTATGCCTGGCTGAGGAAGGCATGTACCAAAGGCCAGAGCTAGGGCGCGGCTCCTAGGGACCACACTGGCACGCAGGGCAAAGGGCTGGAGGCAAGACTGGGGTCATCAGAGGGAATATGAAAAGCCAGGTAGAGCAGTGGAAAGGGATCTGTTCGGGAGTTGCTGATTCTTGCTCTGGGCTTGAAAAGCTATCAAGATATATTAATGGAGAAGAACATATCAGCTAAGCAAGCAAGGTTGGCAGCATACCTCAATTGTAGAATGATCACCCATTGTGGGTACAACCCTGAGTTCAACTTCAACCCACACCCCCACTACCACTACCACCAAATGCAAGTAAGCAAAGGAGGCTGGAGGACTGATTAGTGATACCAACATGAAGACTAACAGGAAGTTAAACATTTCCAGAGTGACTTGTGAATTTGAGAAGTAGCCATAGGTAATGCTCAAGCGAAGATCCTTTTCCTTGGGAGAGAAGAGCGAGCTGCAGCACTGCAGAGGACAGCACAGCAGGGACCTGCTCAGATACCTGGGCACCCAGCCTGACCATCTGGTCTACACACTGGTCTTAGTTACTTTTCTTGTTGTAAGAAAAATTACCTGACACTAAAAGTTGGAGAAGGAAAGGTTTATTTTGCTTCACAGTTTGTAGAAGTTTCAGTTGATAGTAGGCCGGCTATGAGGTAAAGAGGCATGGCTGAGAGGACTGCAGGGGAGAAACACTTCACGCCAGGCAGAAGGCAGCAAAGTAGCAGGGAAGCAAGCAGCAGCCAGCACTGTGCAGCAAGGCAGGAGCTTCTCACATAGGCTGAACCTATCGGCACACAACTCAATCCCAGTATCACCCCAGATCCAGCCACCTCTGAAAGCCCAACCAGTGAGTGCACAAGGCTTTGCGGGAATCCAGGCATAAGACATACTAGTGCTCAAGAGAGAAATTTCCACCTTCCTGCCCCAGGGTCTTGGCTTGCTCAGGGATGGATCCATCTGATTCTTCCTAATCCAGTGAAGCAATGCTAGAAACACGTGCTCTTACACCACTAAGTTGGTACTGGAGGGACTTAGGCAATCCCTACCCAACCCCCCCAGCCCATCTTTACATAAGTGGACAAAGGGAATGGATAAAAAATTTACCTTGTTAACTTTACACTATTTTTTAAATTACCAAAAGGTGAACTATTTTGTGCAACATGTACGTGTTTATAATGTAGATATGTGTATCTCTATTTCTCTGAATAATATAGCACATAAAAACTAATCAAAGCAGAAGATATAATGTGATGTTCAAAGGTGAGAAAAAGAACAAATGCATAACTGCATGACTAACACAATTTCATTAAAATGTCATCATTGGGAAATAGCAAGTATGTGACTCAAAACAGCTAAACTTTCGAGTTGCTTTAAAGTCAACAAGTGCACCCTAAAGAATTTCTAAACACAAAGCAGAATGGCAAGCTACAACTAAACTCTCTACTTGTCACTTGAATCCTTAAAGCTCAAGAGATATTAAAAGCCCAAAGAACAGGAGGGTTGCCTTCTTTTAGGATTTCACTTCATTTAGTCACTTATTTCTACTTCAGAACTAAAGTTACCAAAGCACAGTGATGGGCAGATAGAGTAGTTCAAAGACAATGAATAGCAACCAAAAATTCAAAAGATACACACAAAGTAGGAAATGTAGGAATAAAAATATCCAAGGACTAATTTTCCCCCAAATGTAACAGGGCAAATGATCAAGATCCACCAGAACAGAAGCAAACAGCCATCCTGGAAACTTGATTACATTTCAAAGTAGCTCAGTCACATGAAAGGAACAAAACATTTTTGTTCAAATGGTAGTGTGCCCTCCAGATGGCATCTCTAAATATAGTCATCTGAAACCTTCTGTTTGTTCTATAAATAAATACAGATGAAAGGAACAGCAACAATAACTAAGCATTTTATTATTACTGAAAATAAAAGCACGCTCTGGTTAGGATGGGCAGAACCTGCCTCATTCCAAGAGTGATCATGAATCTAGGAAGGGTAGCTTTCAAGGCAGGACTTCAGGTGTGCACCCCCTGCCACCTGGCTGCAGAGACTGATGCTTGGCCTGCGGAAAAGGAAAGCTGGCAGTCCCAGGAGAGCTGAGGAAACCCAGGCAGCCTAACAGGGGCTGTGAAGGGCTACCGTGCAAAATCCAGAAGCCTCTGAAACAAAGCCCTAGCCGGGCGTGGTGGCGCATGCCTGTAATCCCAGCACTCGGGAGGCGGAGGCAGGAGGATTGTTGTGAGTTCGAGACCTGCCTGAGCTACAAAGTGAGCTTGAGGCCAGCCTGAACTGCATAGTGAGACCCTGTCTCAAAAAGACAAAAAAAAAAAAAAAAAAAAAAAAAAAGAAACAAAGCCCTGTTCGTTTCTGAGAGCCAGGGTGTACAAGTAGGCAGCAACTAAGGACCCGGACTCTGCAGTCGGGCCTGACACGGGAGTCCACACTCAACCCTACAGGGTGACTTTGAGTCAAGTTCCTCACCTCTCAGACCTCACTGGCAAAAGCAGGCCTAGCCACACAGATGCATGGAACTCCCTTAGAGGAGACCGGTCTTTACCACGGTTAAGTGCCATGAATGTCAGCTGTTCTAGCTATCATTTGTGTTGATGACCACCGTGATTATATCATGAAGTTCCTCATTTTTGCTACGTGAAAACCACCAGGTGGGTGTCTAGCAATGCTTACTCATAGTGAACCATCTCTAATTGCCGAGATGCACACAGTCCTCTGAGAGCCTCCTGTGTTCAGAGGCTTTCAGAAGGTGACTGAGTTGGGTGCTGTACTCACCAGCAGATGCACCATGAAGACTTCAGAGCTGAGTGCGCTGTTAGGAGGTGTACCTCGCAGGGAGAAGGGGCCACTGAGGCATGGCCTGGGAGGATACATCCCTCAGTGCAGATCCTCCTTCCCTCTCCACTTCCTGAGGACACAACAGGAGTAGCTCTCCCCTGCAGACGCTCCCACATGCCCTTCCTGCCTTAGAGACACTCAGCTATGGCCTGAATACTAGAAAGCAGGGACCCAAAGTAAACTCGGCCTCCTTTAAGATGTGGGCATACCCAGCCATGGGAAAGAGACTGTGACAAACACTAAAGACAATCTCTTCCAGAAGATATACACCATCCTCAAATGATTTCTCTAGCACCATGGACCCTGTCCCATCCAGGCCCTGAGATCCATCGAGTGCTCACTGGGGAATGCAAGTCTACAGACCCAAGTGCTTCCAGGCAGCCCTGGCTAAGAGCTCAGTCCACTCAGCCTTCCTTCCTCCTTGGTGACTTCCCCTCTGCATTCAGAGTGATGCTCTGAGGGCTCCTAAGAGACAAGTCTATTTCTTTCTCTGCTGATTGACTGATAGCATGTCAAGTCATTTGCTCTGATTCCAGTGGAGGACACTGATGAGCTTGTCTTGGTCACCAGCCCTTGGCAGTAAGTAGTTTGGTGATTTGGAGACAGAGCCCATACCTCAAACACACAGAAGATAACTTGTAATTGCTTACACATGATCTAAGCTGTAGTGAAAAGCAGGCTGGTGTTTAATGGCTGAAGTTGTCCTGGGTTGTGCTGTTGAGTTTTACATGAGGAAAGAGCCACTTGCTAAGACTAGTCTTACTACAAGTTACCCAGGCTTAAATGTTTGCATAAAAACAATCTTCATGTATTTTTAGAACTTTGGTAAAATGTGCACAACATAAAACTATTTTAATCATTTTAAGTGTGATTCCAAGATAGTAAATATGGAATCTAAGAATGCTGCATCCGTAACCATCTATTTTCTGAAATTTTTCACTGCACCAGACAGAAACTTCACAGAGATTTTAAGCAGCTCTGCACTTGCCTTTCCCTCTAACATGGGCACACACTGCTCGACTTTGTTGCTATGAATTTGTCCATTCCATATACTTCATGTGGGTAAGATGGCATTTTTCTTTTGTTTGGCTTATTTCATTTAGCATAATGTTTTCAGGGTCCCTGTATATGACACCATGGATCAGCACTGCATCCCATTTTAAAGCTGAATAATATTTCATTGCAGATATGTGTCACATGTTGCATACCATTCGTCTGTAAACAGATGTCTGAATTCTTTTTGTCTTCTGAGTTTTGTCAATTGCACTGTTATGGACCTCAATATGTCTGAAGACCTGTTTGAGTCCCCCTCTCATTTCTTTGGGGACATGTCCAGAGGTGAAATTGCTCAATCATGTGATAATTCCACATGCAGCCTTCTGTGGAACCATGGGACTCTTTCCACCACTGCCATGCAATGTGATATTTCCATCAGCAATGTACAAGACTTTCAGTTTCTTCTGCACATCGTAACTAATATTTTCCACTTGTTTGATAACAGCCAGCCTAACGGCAAAGTTTAATAGCTGAATTAGGCCTGTTAAGCAATTTTATGAAGAGTCACTAAGAGGAGTCATTACACAGCTCATGACCCTGCACGTGGAAAGCTGCGAATACCTTCTGCAGGCTATGTAAGTGCCACGTAAGACATGGCCACATCTGTCAACTCCAGACACAGCACTGGCCTTGCTCCGAACGAGTTAAGCCTGAGGTTTTATTTTTGCAAAACCTACTTTATTTTTTAAAGAAAATAAAAGATAGTACACAAAACATTAGAAATGATACAAAATTTGATTAAACAAAATAATTAGAATTCAAAAATGATTATATATTGCATATTGTTGTCTTCAAAGTAGTTATTTAGATTACCCGATAAAATAATGCAAAATGGTCAAAAAAGTTACAAAAAATTAAAAAGGAGAAAAATATTTAAGCATTAACTAGTCCTCTTAATAGACTCGTGCAAATCAGCAGTACAATTATATAAGCTACTCCATATATATATATATATATATATATATATATATATATATATATTTAAATACATTTTACCTTCCTTCTTACTTTTGTCCTTTTCCTCATTCCATTGTTTCTTCCCATTGACAGATTCTTTCCCTTTCACTGTATCTACTGTACCTTTCAGATTTTATTTAGTCTTTCAGGTTCTCACATTAGGGAGATAATATGACGTTTACACAGGCAGGTCTGCTTTATTTCACTTATGAGTATGGTCTCAAGATGCATCTATTTACCTATAAAAGCCTCTAGTTCATCATTTTTTATAGCTGACTAAGGCTGCATGTGTAAAAATGCCACATCTTTTTTCACCCATTCCTCAGCTGATAGGCATTTGGGCTGTTTCTGAGATTTCACTAGGACAAATTGTGCTACTATAAACATGAGTGCATATATATCATTGGAGCATGTAAACCTGAGTTTTAAAACTGTGAAAAACTCCCACAGAAAATTCTTGCCACATAAGTAATTTCCTAATCATGACCTTTGCCTATAGGATGTTGATACCTGTGAATACCTTTCTTCAGAAAACCAAAATTTTACTGCAGTCAGAAATGAATTACATATGGATGATGAGCCATGGCCATTGCTTAACCAATTTTCTCTCTGCGAAAGCCTGAGAGCATTTTTTTCTCTCCATGTGACTCTCTTTAGGCACACACCACATCATTGATCACTTTCCTCTGTGGCCCCATAATCTCCTTGATCAGAAAATTTGGAACACAACTGAGTTATATGATGTTACAGAACAGGTTTTCCTATGTCCTGAATCTTCACTGACCTTGAAAGGCTAGGGCCACATGTTGGCTGTCCTTGCAGCCCTTCTTTTTCTCTAATTTTTGGTCTGCAAACTTAGGTTGTTAACCCTCCAGCAGAAAAGCTGACTATTACCCTGCAACATATGCAGTTGGGTTTAACCTCACTGTCTGTCTGAATATCAAACATCTTAGGCATAACATGAAACAGGTATTTTCCATCAAGTATTGATATGTTAAAATTTAAATCTCTACAGAATATGGAAAAAGAATTTAAAAAATAAAAAAAATTTAAAATATGAATAAAGAGTTACATATTCTTATACAGAAATTTAGAAATCTAACCATATACATCATTGTAGCAGGGCAGTCCTGTGACTTTTTTTTTCTTGTCTCTTTTTTTCATTTATTACCCTTAAAAAGACCCATGAAACATTTAATTGAGATACAGTCTGGCCATAACTCGTATGTCATGAAAAGCAGTATGTAGTTAGAGGACCAGAATCACAGGCCTTCCAAGCATGACCCCACTGTTATACATTGCTATCTTCAGTACAGTCACTCAGTTTGCAGGTATCAGCATGTACTGTTAGTCAGGGTGAGAAGCCTACCAGGAACTGCTAGTTTCAACAACCTGCTGATAGTTCTCAGGATCACTGCCTTCCCCATTATACACTGTATAAATGTATGGCTTTGACCCTATCATGTTTCCTAGCTTTTCTCCTTGTCCTCTTTTCATTGTCTAATCCTCAAGCTTTCACATTCCTTTTAATTGTGTTACACCTTTCTATTTGTATTGTTTGGACAGGATATCACGTCTGCATCTTGTGCTGTGAATGACTACTACAAAGAAAACAATAGGCAATATATTAATTGTTGTCACTCTCCCACCAACCTATTCTGAAACTGTCTCATTGCAATTTTTTTCTCAATAAAATTAATAATAAAAAAGGAGCAGAAAAAAAAATAAATAAACATGAAATGTATCAATGTAAAAAAAAAAAAAAAGAAAGAAATGCATTACACTTGCTCAGCGGCATAAGCGCCTGCATGGCAAGCGCAGGGGCCCGAGTTCAATCCCCATACCAAAAGAACAAAAACAAAGAGAGAGAAAGAAGGCACCTTAGCCCTGACCCCAAGTAGTAAAAGGTTTCCAGATGCCCGCCAGCCGCCGCTGCGCATGCGCTGTCATCAGCGTGACAGCGTACCTACGTACGCGGGGGCGGAGTTAGGGACCGTGCCCTAGCTTGGAAGGCGGGGCAAGGGGTGGAGCCGCACCGGCGGGGGTGGGGCCAGAGGGTGGGCCGGGCTGGCGGAAGTTGATGGGCGCGGCCTGGCGGTGGAGCCTGGGTGGGACCAGGCCCGGGGGCGGGGCCGCGGGCTCCGGCTCCTGTTCCCCGATGGCGGCCTCTTGGGTTCCGGGTCGCCTGCAGCGCAGCGTGGTGTCGCCGGCCGGGAGACACAGCGCCTCGCTGATCTTCCTGCATGGCTCAGGTGGACCCCAGTTTCACGTGCTGTTTCTCGGCAATGAGGAAGCGCCCTCCGCGGCGGCCCGTGTTTCCCGGTGTGGCGCGGCCTGGCGGCGTCGCGGCGGCCCGCCCCCCTCATCCCCGTCCCCTGGGCCGTCTGCCCCGTCCACGCGGCGGCCTCCGCGAGCGGCACGGCCCCTGCTCGGCCCCTGCTCGGTCCCTGTAGGGCGCGGGAGCGAGGCCAGCCCGCCCGAGAGGTGTCCCGGGTGTTCGGGTGTGCTGCTGGAGACCCCCTTCAGCCACCATGCACCGTGCTTCTCTGTCATCTGTGCTACAGGGCTCCTGGGGATTCGCAGTCGCTCGACTGAGTATCTCCCCTTGCCGCGCTGAGGCACGACCCTGCCTTTCGCTGGTCCCCCACTCCTTCTTGCCTTCCTTCCGGCGTCCTTGTGTCAAGGTCTCCAAGATTCAGCGCTAGCCAGGTCCCTTCCAGTCCCAGGCCGCGGGTGCCTGCCCCTTCCCTGCCTGCCCGCTCGCCACAGGGTAAGGCCGCTCCTTGTTGTAATCCTTCCGTGCAGTGGCCTGGTTCAGTATAAGTCCCCAGGAAATGTTTTTGTTTTTGTTTTAGAAAGAATGAGGCACAGCCAGGTCCTCAGGGGGCCTACCTAAATTTAAGAAGAAAAACAATTAGTTTGAGTCAGCAGTGGACAGCAGATCACAAGATGGTCCATAATTTACTGCAAAGTGAATAGTAAGAAAAAAGTTATGGCTAGGTATTATTAAGGCATCTAGAAAATGAAGAGTGTCGGATTTTTCTAAGAAAGTAGTGTTTTTGCTGAAAGTGAGGGTTTCAAGGGTTGGTGATGAGCTAGCAGAGGACTGAGAAGGCCAGGGCTGGGTGTGAGCCACCGGGAATGTCCTCCTCCGCTAGAAAAAGGAGCCAGGAGGTCCCACAGCCCGCCCACATCACTTGGCTATTACTGTGAGTGGTGGTGAAATGGCTGGAGCCCAGACTCTGCCGAAAGTCAGCGTTCTGAGCTGCCAGGTGAAAGCCCAAGCTGCAGGAACATCATTGGAAATCAGAAACCACAGTGGGGTGTATGTAACAGGAAAGACTTGACTGAGGCTGTCTTATAGACGGAGATGTTCATGAGAAATGCTACCCAACCAGGAAACTAGGGGCACATTCGGGGTATTCATTTATAAGTCCCCAGAAATTCCCCAGTATTACATCTTTTCTTATAAATAAATTTACCAATTTATAGTATCTTTAGAAAGGACTGGCTGTCCCTTCCCTGGACCACTTTGCTTACAGTAACTATCTTTAATTTCATATTATTGACATTTTTATAACCTGTCCCTGGAACCCACATTTGTATATTTTTTCCCTTTGTTCACTCAAATGGTTCTCTTGAGTATGCAAGTACTATATGAGTCTTATATTCCTTATTCTCCGTTGAAGTATATAAAACTCATTGGGAGTAGGCTTTTTTAATCAAGGTTAGAGGCTGATGATTTTGTTCCAGGAGGTATCTTTTCTGGTTAAACCAAATGTAAATATAGTTGTACTATGCCCTGGAAATAAGGAGCTAGCTTTTGTAGAAGTGGACTTGTGGGTGGATGGATACTATTTTGTATCATTTAGTCTTAGTTTTCAAGACTGAAAAGTTTGCTTAAAGACTTTCAAATTTTTTAAACGACCTTGAAAGCCTGGGGTTCTCATCTAGGCTATGGGAGTGGCAGAGGAACCTAAGAGAATGCCAGTCACCTATTACTGACATCAGTTGGCCTTTCCTGTTTCTACAGTACTGAGGAGATACCTTCTTTCAGGTTCACTAACGTAAAGGATCGCATCATTAGCTTTGTGTGCAGGCTCAGGTTAGGTAGATGCACTGTATTATTAGCTTCTAGGTAGCCTGGTTTTCTCCATGGTATTCCTCGTACTGTGACCACCTTGTTTATGTCTGGGTCCCACATGGCAGTTTCAGTTTCTAGGAGACCCAAAGTGTGTGTCTTATTTGTGAACTGTTGCCTATATGGTAAGTCACTGTGAGCTGACTAACTTGGATCTTGATGAAGTTACAGCTTCCCTGTCTCTTCCTTGAGTTGCACTCTGTGTACCTTTTTGCTTTTCTGACGCATCCTCCTTTCCAAGGCCGTTATGGATGGGTTTCCTCAAAATGTGGTTTCAGGACTTTTCACTCCGCATTTTTCTCTCCAGGATAATTAAACTCCATACAAGCATATAGACCTGTTTTCACCCATATGCAGTAGATGCCAATGTATGTCCCCATTTTCTACCTCCTTTGAGTGTTAGACCTGTTTATCTAACTATCTGATAAACATTTCACATATTAATCCATTCAAAAATATACCAAATAGCTGCCATGTATAAGAGAATTTTCTAGGCTCTGAGCACATAACAGTAAACCAAATAAACAAAAATCACTGCTCTCCTGGAAATTATACTCCAGTGAAAGAAATAACCAACAGAGTAGAAGATAGGATGGGGGTAATAAAGGGCACAGAAGGTGTGAGGAGAGGCAGTTTTAAATAACGTGACCAGGGCTGGCTTCACTGTAAAGATGATGCCTGACGGGCAAGGCCTCGATGTGCAAGTCATGTGGGTACCGGAGTAGGCTCCTGCAGACAAGCAAACAAGGCGGAGGCCCTGAAGCAGGTTCCCTAACACGTTCCAGGAATGCAGTCAGGTGGGCAGGCCCTGAGCTGCAAGAGAGGGTCTGGGGCGATGGCCAGGGCATGTGGATCCAAGCAGTGAGACAGATGCTCTTCATGAAGGCCAGACAGCACTTAAGCCTTTTTGTGCAAATATGCATATGTTAAATATGTGGGTCTTGTTTTTGTTTTTAGCTTTGGAGTAAATAATCATGATTTGGGTCATGAGAGCATGTTACCAAATTTTCTAATCTTCTGGAAATCAAAAATTAAAATTCACTAAATATCCCTTTGGAAGAGTTATTACTGTTATGGCGGAA
This sequence comes from Ctenomys sociabilis, assembly GCA_004027165.1. NCBI lineage: Eukaryota > Metazoa > Chordata > Mammalia > Rodentia > Ctenomyidae > Ctenomys > Ctenomys sociabilis. The sequence goes on from PVKA01007077.1 coordinate 56,293, forward strand.
GAGCCAACACAACTGTGTTATCCAGCTACAAAACTTATCAGTCACTTCAGAAATTTGTCAGTTGGAAAAATAAGAAACTACTGTTAACATTGGATGTAGATACAGAAATAATTTCTTTAAAAAAATCTATTTGTGTCACGTCCTTTAAGCAAATAAACCTAAAACCAAGCTAAGTCTTCATAGTGATCAGTAATCTGGCCAAGAGTAAAATCATCCAAATTATGACCAGCTAATGACCTGATCAATTAACTCATTGACAAAGCAGTGTCTAGGCAGTTAGTTTTGTGTATGGGCTTTATATAGTCTCTTATCTCAGCCTTCATGCACGAGGGCTATGAACTGTGCTGGAATGCCCTGTGTTACTAAGACACAAGCCTCATGCTGAACTTTCTAATTTCATCAGGTGATTCTGGGCCAGGACTGAGGAGGTGGATTAAGGAGCTTTTGAATCAAGACCTGGCTTTCCAGCACATAAAAATCATCTATCCGACCGCTCCTGCCAGGTACGCAGCAAGTGGCTCAGCTCTCAGCCCACTCTAAGGTGTAAATGCATAGAAGTGTAAGCTTAATTCTCTACTTGAGAGATTGTAAAGTAAGATCTTTTTCCCATGTATTCTTTATTTTGGGCTAAGTTCTACCAAATGAATAACCTCTCTCCTGTAAGGCGTTCCCTGTGTCTCACACCCCTTCTGAACGTTTTTCTTCCCTGTATTCCTCCCAGTAGAAACTTGATGGATTGAACAGCTATTATCTTTCTAATCTAATTTAGGTAAAGTAGCCTTCACAGTCTTAGGACATTCTTTCCACGTTGCTAAGCTTTGTTGAGTAATACTGCCTATTGAATATGGCATTGACTCCTTAATAAATATTTAAATAGTATAACCTGTAGGACTGTTTAGCCGACTTCACAATAGCACTTGAGTAGGTTTCTTTGTTTCAACTGACAATTTCATTGCAGAAAGGAAAAACAGCTAGTTGTCCCATAGGCAGCATCAGCAAGAGAGACAGAAATGTGTGACTCAGCGTCCAGAGCCAGTTCCTCTAGAGAAAGAGAAGCCGACACTGGGACAGTTTTGAAATCAGAGGCTGCTGACTTGATTTCATATATCAAGTTGTCATCAAGCAATCTTTTGTTCTGAACATACATTGCAAACTGGAGTTTGCAAACATTTTTGTCTAAGCAAAATAATGCACTGAGCTCTGCAGCCCAGTCTCATTTCTGTTAATCTGCTCTTGATTTACGATTATTAAGCACATCATGTACTTAGACAGATGTCTTGCTTTTTTATGACATTGATTTGGGGTGAATGAGGAAGGCAGTGCTTCAAGGACTTCTGTACATTCCTTTGTAGGAATTTTCTTACCTGGCTGATAGAGTTGAAAGAGGAGACTCAGAGTGGTAATGGCTGGTGGAAGAATAAAAGCAGTTATTACTGTTTTAACACAGTTGAGAGTTTAGAAATAAGGTAGTATAGGTGCACCATGAGCCCTGTTTCATTCTCCTTCTGGCAGCAGCTGAGGGAGGCATGAGGTGATATGTTCCTTCTATAACCTTCAACTTGGGGAATTTATACAGAGCTACATCCCAGCCCTTTCTAAACTTTTTTGTTTATGAGATAGGATCTCACTAAGTCACTAAGTTGACCAAATCGACCCAGATTTTTGGTCCTCACAGATTGCTGGATAGATCTTACATTTTGTATTTGTTGGTTAATACAATTATTTATTTATTTATTTATTTGGTACTGGGAACCGAACATAGGACTTTGGTAGGCAGGTACTATGCTATGTCCCCAGCCCGCAAATAAACCTTAATAACCTTTATAAAAGTGTGTTGAGTTTTCATCCATTGACATTTTGCTACACACTTTCTACCTTGTCCTAGTTTATCTTTTATCAGCTGTGAATCATTAAGATCTTTCTCTCAGCCACTTTTCTGTCATTGCTGAGACAAAATACCTGCTACCCAAAGTTGAAGAAGGAGATGCTGATTTAGCTCATAGTGTGTTAAGGTGTCAGTCGAGAACTGTATCCAGGCTGCCAGCGCGGGGCAGGTGTGGCTCTCACAGCCTCAGTCCAGTGCTGGCCCTTGAATCAATCACAAGCTCTAGAGTCAGCCACGTCTGAACTGCGCCCCCCCATGACCACATGAGGCTTAGGGTGGGACATCTAGACACAAGCGATAACACCATGTGGTCCTGCCACCTTCTATATCCTGTAAGTATCTCAGGTATCTCTCGGCTTCTTTGGCCTTTCATAGCCTCACTAGATGCACCCATTCAAATCATCTCCAGTGCCTTGTGTAGTTGTCTCTTTTTACTGCATTGTCCAAACTTGGTACAGCTTTTTGTCAGTGGGTATATGAAGTCAGAGATATCTTCTTCTTGTCTGTAGTTTAACCCTCTTAATACTATCTCATAAGTCTTAATGTTTCTTGAAAATAAAACCTACAATGATAAAAACATTAAGTGTCGCTCCATGAGTATTGGTACGAACATGCACCTATCAACTTCTGGAAGCCTGAGACTGTTCCTGTGAGCCCAGTTTTCTTTACTTCTTTGTAGTTGGTTCCTGTGTGCAACCGGCTGCAAGGTGCAGCTTTTCTCATTTCTGTCACTACCACACTGTCTTCATTGTTCCTCCATTTCCATTAAATCCCATGGCGCTGTGGCTGGTTTACTTCCCTCGGCTTAGCGGCTTAGCATTTCACCTGTACATGCCTCTTAGTAGCTCCTTTTTAAAATTCTTTCTTTCTTTCTTTCTTTTTTTTTAGCAGAACCAGGGATTGAACTCAGGCCCTTGTGCCTGCTAGGGAAGCGTTTATTTCACTGAGCCATCTCCCCAGCTTCCTCCTTTTTAAAATTCTGAGTAGATAGTATACTGTAGTATACTGTATGACTAGTGCACAGCTGCTTTCTAATCTGTTGGTGGTAGATACCTGGACTTTTCTAGTTTTCGGATCAAATGGATAACGCTATAAATATTCTTCTACAAGACCTTTGTGTAAAAATAGTTTTCTGGCTTTCTCTCTAGACCCTGTTCTGTTTATCTAATCTTATGCCAATATAAAACTTTTGGTTAGTATGGGATCATAGGACATTTTGATATTAAATATTGTCAATTTTGATCAATGTAAGTTCTTTGTAGTTACATGTAAATATTAAAAGGTACTTAATTTTATAAAATTTTTGATTTTATTAGAATTATATGAAACTTAATTTCAACTTAGAGAAAACTGATGTCTTCCATACATACACTTGATATGATTTACAACATATCTTTATTAGTTTAACTTAGAAGTAATTGGGAGTTTTCAAAGTAGAGGACCGGTTCTAAATTTATTCGCAAATATTTTGTTTTTCATGCTATGTAAAATTCTAATTATGTGCTGCCGGCATATAGCCATGAGTTTTATTTTGGTGTTTTGTTCTTATACACTACTCTCTTTCTAAATTTACATGTATTTTCTAGAAGGTTACATTTTTTTGTCTGTACTTTGAGGAAAGGGTCTACAGGGTGTTCAGCGTCTCACTACTAGATAGAGCTTGATTCTCCTGTTTACAGCTTCCCAAGTGCTGGGATTACAGGCACTTGTCACCACACCCAGTCCCAGCCGCCATCTCAGCGCTCCCTGGACCCCTGTCCTCTGTCTTTGCACGTTTTCTTTCTTGATGACAGTTCTTGTACATTTTTGTGTCTAGATTTGTACAAATGTCATAAATTTAAGTGGTTGATTCTCACATTTTAAATGGTTATATCCAGATTTTGTCTATGCTTAAGTGACTCTTTTTAAAAGGCTTTGCAGTAACAAGGGGTAGGTTTTGCAACTTTCTTGAGTTCTGTCGGTTTTCTCACTGAATTTTTAGGCATGCCGTTAAGTGCATACCTACATAAGATTATCATTCTCCTTATTAATGGCTGCTTTTATCTTTACAAATGGTCGCTTTTTGTTGCTGATGGTGCCCTGAAGTCCGATCTGCTTGACAGTAGCATAGCAACATCAGCATTTGTGTGCTCTTTACATGGTTTTCTACCTTTTCACTGTTAGCCTATGTATGTCAGTGTATTCACAACACATTTTAAATGCATAGGTGATATGTAGTTGGGCTTTGGCTTTTCTCTTTAACCTGGCAGTGTGACTTTCAGGTGGTTTTCTTGGCCACTTAAATCTAGTTTCACAGAGAATTGATAGGAGTGGCTTTAGATCCATCCTTTCTGTTCCTCTAGTCCCAAGGCTTTCTTCTTTTAAATTATTTGGACATTGTAGTACTTCGTTTTAATTTGTTCATTTTCCCCCAATTGTGCTGTGGTGCAATACATATAGCAGACATTTCTCCTTCTTAATTCTAAGTGAAATATGAAGCCTTCAGTCATTCAATTCCTTTTATCTTTTCACTTTAAAATTGTTATGTGTATTTCATCTATGTATGTTGAAAACTCCAAAACACTAGGTTACAGTTTTTTTTAGCAGTTATACATATTTTAAAAAGCATAAGACAAGAACAGTAGTCTGTTATGCCTTACTGGCTTCTGATTTGTTCAGGCATATTGTTGTGTTTTGAATAAATTGCTAATTACCATTTTGGTTATAAGTACTCTTTTCTCTTAGCTATGTTTAATAAATATTTTAATCAGCTAGTAAAAACATATTAAGTAAGAAAAGTCAATTAATTTGCTGTACTAATTAAAATGAAGAGTAGAGATGTATTTTTCCATATTAATTTAGACTACGGTTGAAGAACTCAATAAAGATTTTTATTTCTGTGACATATTTTGGCTGTATTTATAATTAGTTTGGGTTTACTATTACAACTTCCACTTCTTAAAAGAATGATTTTTAACAAATACCCATCAGTATACGATGATACAATTTCTGTTTGAAGAAGTTGTAAAACACAGGATTTGGGTGGTTCCCTCTACTTTTTGATTCGCTATTTTTCCACATGAAGCACACGTTTGTACCTTTAGTCAAATATGTGCTCTGAACTAGCCCCAGCCACTGCTGGGGAGGCACAGGAAGCGCCAGTCGTCTCTGCTCTCCTTAGGGATCTTATCTCAAGCACACCTGCAATGCCTGCGTCGTGCCTGGGCTCCCAGGGCAGGACCAGGAATTGTATTAAAAACAGCTGTTTTAAAGAATTAGTTTACTTCTTTGCTAAGTCTTTTGCCTAATATATTTAAGTGCCTATAATTGGGTAAACCTGGAGTATTTTATGGAAATTTTTGATAAACCAACAAAAGAAAAAATTGACCATTTTCTAGAAGGTTCATTGTGGCTTTTATCATAACTAAAGACAAATAAAATCATCTTAAGCATTGTGCTGTTTCTAGCTGACACAAGCCACTCACAAGTGATGCACAGTGATCCTTGATTGACATCTGTCTTTCAGAAAGCTTATGTAACATCTATTATGTCTGGAATGCGATTTTTAAAAAAATGGTGTTTTCTAATTTAAAACAATTTACTACAATAAAAGACATGCTGGCATTAATCTCTCTCAAAATACCCACCTCACTTGGTGCACGCTCATCCCGTGGGTCTCGCTACTTCTGAAGCAGTTTTGGAAATCCTTTCTTGAACGTCTTTTTTCACTGCTGTAGCTGCCCCCACATCCTGAGCTGATTCAAGACGTTTCCCTTTCGTGGCCACTTTGACTCTAGGGAAGAGCTAGAAATCACACAGTGCCAAACGTGATAAATCAGCTAGGCGAGGATGCGCTCAGGTATTTTTATTTAATACAATTACTGAATTGATTTAGTTAGCCCAGACAGTGCCATAAAGACACTAATGAAAGAGTGGGGTATGCACCTGCTATTTGGTTTTGGTTTCTTTTTGTTTTTACTGTAATGCCTTTTTTTTTTTTCATCTAAAACATTCACCAGATTTTCCAGTCATACAGTGTGGTGAGCTTTGATCTCACCTATGGAAAAGATAAAGTATTTATACCCAGGAGTCATGTAGAGACAGAAAACACAAAGAAAATGAAACACTGTCCTGCCTAATAATGACAGGTCTCATTGGACAGCTAGGTGGGACACAGGGCAGAGAGTCTGTGTCTGTTTATGTGCTAAGGTGGGCTGTCCCAGGATGTAGCTGCAGGAGCTCCATTGACAAGCAACTCTTGGCCTGTAGGCTCCCACTGTCACAAAGGTGTGGACAGCACTCTGGGTGCAGGGCGCAGGCACACAGCGCCAGCGTGGACAGTGAATGGGTCATCGGAGGGAGGTTAGCAGGCAAGGGACCTGGAGCGCCCGGACTCGCAAGTCTCTGGAGTCCACACAGAGAGGGGGAGGAAGATGGGCCGGGCTATTTAAGGGTTATGGGTGACCTTGTGGTTGTAGGACTTGGGGAGAACAAAGATCAAAACAAAAGTAGGTATCCGGCTGAGTGTCTTTATTTTTAGAAGACCTTGGACATTTTTTTCTAGCTTATTTTACCCATGTGTAATGGGTTGATTGATTGATTGATTTAGAAGCCACACAGATGTTCCTTGCCAAACATATTTATTTATTGTGGTAATGTCTGAGCTGTTTTATACCAGCTAATAAAGTGATTTATTTGAGGAAGAAGGTGAATGAGTATAACATATGTGCCAGGTTTTTTTTTTAGCTGTTTAAAAATCTGTCTTTTATGCTGTATTTAAAGGTTATTCTAACATTCTAGGAGACTTATGCATACTCCATTATGTTTTCTTAGCACAATAGCTCTAAATTGTTCTTTGTCTCATTAAATTTTCCTAATTATCTCTTTTGAACAGAAAATTTTAATTTTCTTGGAGAAATGAGAGAACTAAAAACCACTAGATTAGTGAAATGCTTGCACTGGGACTCTACTTCTGCGGGCCCTCTATCACTAATTAATTAAAGACCGTACTGTCAGAGGGAAAAAGTAAAGCGAATGTCATTTTTTTCCCATTAATGGCTCAGTTCCCAGAATGATTCACTTTTTAGCCTATGATATCATCCCTATTTAAGTGCTTAGACAGACAAATAAACACTTAGAGAAGGAGCCGAGCAAACTGGAAAAGGAAGCAGAAATAATTTAAAAGGGTAACAGTCTACTGTGACTCTTAGAGTACTGTACATTCGGTCTTGATTTAGAGGTTCACTGTAATTTCAGTGACATTTGAAGACAATCTGGGGCTCTATTTGGGCTGACAGTGACAGGGGAAAGCACCTGCTTTGATTTTCATTGTGTTAAGTGAGTTGGCCCCAATTTGCTGGGAGAGGGCCCCAGTGCTTCTTGCCTTCTCTCTCTGGTTCCAACTCACCTATTCCCTAGAGCTGGCTGGCTTTGGGCTCAGGAAGTGGAAGGGGATCGGGAGGACATAGTCCCTGGAGCCCTAGGAGAGCCAGCACCTGGCTTTGTCTTCACCCTGGAGGGAAGCCTCTGTGCACAGAAACCTAGTGTGCTGTCTGCAGAACTCTGCCCTCCTCTCAGTTTTGGTCCTCAAATGCTAATGATCTAATTATCATAAAACACTAATTAGAATTCCAAAAGGATTTTTTGAAAGATAATACAAAATGGTGATCATATAATGTTGCCTTCAAATTAGTTGCTTAGATGACCAGATATAAGTGCATGCAAAGTTAGTTTTAAAAAATTAAGGAAGAGAAAAAAGTGTAAGAAATAATTGCTTTTTCAAAAGACCAGCAGAAATCAGCAGTACAATGATCTAAGCTATTCTGCATATATATACATAAATATATTTTCCTTTCTTTGGTCCTTTTCCTTATCCTAGGTTTTCCTTCCTTTTCAACAGATTCTTTCCCTTTCACAGTATCTACCATATCTTTAAGAGTTTATTCCATCTGTCAGGTGTTTACACTGAGACAATGCAATGTTTGCACCTGTGGACCTGATTTATTTCCCTTTCCAATATGGTCTCTAGTTGCATCCATTTACTTATAAAAACCTTGGGTTTATCTTTTATAGTTGAGTAGTACTCCATTGTGTAAAAACGCCATGTCTTTTTAATCTGTTCTTCAGTTGATGGGTTGTTGGGTTGTTTACAAGATGTAGCTCTGACAAATGGTACTGATATAAATATGAGTGCACCTAAATCACTGTGGTATGACAAGATGCCCATCTTTGGATTGGGTTTTTGAATTTTGGAGGCCTATTACTTTTTTAATTCCCCTTATGTTCTACATAGAAGTCCTATATCTGAGGAACAGTTGGCTACAATTTTTTCCCCAATTCATGGGTTTTCTTTTTACTCTGTTTGTTATTTCTTTTGACTTGCAGAAACTTTTCAAAAAGATGAGCTCCCAATTGTTGATCCTTTGAAGTGTTTCCCATGCAATTTGTTTTTTTGTTCATGAACTCTCCCTACCTCTAACCCATGTCTAAGATTTCTACCTATTTCTCCTCTAGAAGATTAGTGTTTCTGTTTCAATATTTAAAACTTTGATCCATTTTGACTGTAGTTTTGTGCATGATGATAGACATGGGTATAATTTTAGCCTTCCATATGTGGAAAAACCATTTTTCCAGCACCATTTATTGAAGAGGCTATCTGTCTTCAGTGAACATGTTTGGCCCCTTTTTCAAAGATAAGGGGCTGAGTGTGTTTATAGTTGTGTATGCATCTTCTAATCTGTCCTGTTGATCCTCAGGTCTGCTTTTTGCCAGAATCATGCTGATTTTATCACAATAGCTTTGTAGTATAATTTCAAGTTGCGGATTGTGATGTCTCCTTCTTTTACTTTGTTGCCTAGTATTGCTTTTGCTATTCTAGGTCTCTTCTGGTTGCAGATGAATTTTAGGAATGTTTTCTCTAGATCTATGAGGTATGTTAATAGCATTTTAATCAGGATTGTATTGAATCTGTATAACAATTTTGGGAGTATGGTCATTTTCACAATGTTAGTTCTTCCTACCCAAGAACAAAAAATGTCTTTCCATTTTCTGATATCCTCTTCATTCTCTTTCTTCAGAGCACTATAATTTTCACTATGTAAATCTTTTACTTGTGAGATTGATTCCTAAGTATTTCATTTCTAGGGGTATTATTTTGAATGGTATAGTTTCCTTAATTTCTCTCTTGGTGCATTCTTTATTTGTGTATAGAAATGCTGTTAATTTTTAAGTATTGAGACTTTGTATCCTACTACACTACTAAATTTTGTTAATAAATCTACAAGTCTCTTGAGTGCCCCCCCCAGCCCAGAAGGTGTCCACCTGCCCAGAAGGAATATTTAAAGAGGATTATTTCCAGCTGTTTTAAAGGTTGATTTAGCTGGACACAGTAACACAAACCTATAGTCCCGACTACTTGAGAGGCTGTGCAAACAGCAGCACAAGTCAAGCTAGCCTGGGCTCCTTAGTGCGACCTGGTCTCAAAATAAAGCATGGAGATGTAACTCAGTGGCAGAGCACTTGCCTGAAGGTATAAGGCCATGGGTTCCATCACTAGCACCACTGAATGAATGAGTGAATGAATGAATGAGTGAATGAGTGGATGTTTGGTAAGGAGCAATGATGAGTGCCTTGTAAAAGCCAGTATAAATATGAGAAACAAATTATTGATGGTAGGAGAGAGGTTTGCCTCACCCACTCTTAGAACAGAGGGGTACTAAGACATGGTAATTGTTAAACAGACATTAATTCATGAACATTCGTGCTTGCTCGTCTGAATCACAGCAGAGATTCTTACTCGCACATCCTGAGGACAGTCTACCCAGCAACACGAGATGCCTTGGAAGGAGGTCAGGTCTCTTACGTGGAGTGTATGGAAGGTATTAGGGTTAATTCTTTCATAGAACCCCGGTGAAGAGAAACTAAATTATGGAAAATGAACCTAAGCCCTTGCGGAGGTGGAGTCCGCCTTTGGGAAGGGCGTGCAGTGTTGCTGTGTCTCCCTGAAGCGCAGCTGCCTATCTGGGTGTACTATAATGGATTTGAATCCTGTGAAACCAATTTCCCCAAAGTTTAAGACTTAAAACTCCAAGCAGAAAACTTAAAAGAATATCTAGGATTCTATATGGACTGGAGAAAACCTACACAAATTAAGAAAACTAGAAATTCAGTTTTTGAAAGAAAAAAAAAAAGATATTACATGAAATGTAAAATTTTGTCTGGTAAAAAAGGAGAGCTTAAATACATGTCAGTGTCAAAAATAGATTCAGAAAGGAATAGTCAAAAATTAGACAACAAATACTCGTCAGTAGTAGAAAAACTGTTCTTTTAAACTACATAAGAAAAAAGTTAAAACTCAAATAGAAAAGAAAAGAAAAAAAAATGCTATCAGTCAGCCAGCATTTGTCTTTGCATGGAGCTTCGGAGCAGTGCAGTGGTTGGCTATCGATAGAAACACAGAACTGGGGCCCCAGGAAGTCTGAGGGAATCCCCTGCCCAGAGGCACTGTGGGCCTTTCTGAGAAAGGGCCTGTCCTGCATCCTTGTGGAGGTGGTGGTTGCCATCAAAGATGCTTCCCTTTAAATGTGTGCATTCGCTTATGCAAGTTATACCTCAAAAAGATTGATTTTGAAGTGCTAGTTGATACCCTTAAATGATCTTTTAGAGTACGTTAACAGGGGTTGCCAAGAATGCTGCAGAAAGGGGTATTGTCCTACGTCTGTTTTGGAAGGTGAGTTTTTACAGGCTTTATGGCAGGAGCTTTGAAACTGCAAGATTACATCATTTGATCCAGCAATCCTGTGTCTCCTTCTCTGTTACACAGGGCTAAGGGCCAGAGCCTTGGTACCAGCGAAGGCTCTGCAGTTGGAGGTTGGAGGGTGAAATTATGGAGCATTTTGTCTTATTAGAATGTGGTGTAGCTTTAAAAGCATGGGTGAGAGCTGTATGGGGTGGGAGAATTTCTGTGTACTGTTGCTAGAAAAGACCATGATACATTCGTGAAAGTCACATTCTTATCTCAGAAAAGCAGCAGTGTTCCAAAGAGTCTTTAAATGTGTATGTTAAAAAGCGGATGTATTTCTTGCAGGGGTCTGCAGTATAGAGGATAAGACGTGGTGGGAGGGGGAAAGAGATGGAAATGAGCAAACAATTAGGTGTATGTGGCAAGCATCAAATAAACACGTTTATGGCAATTAAAATTTATATGTATTATCCCATATTTGTGAAATGTGCATGGTGTAGGGAAATGTTAGGTTTTTTTAATGCATTGACTTACATGGATATTGATCCCATATGGTCACATTTTAGAAAACTTGTTGCAAAGTGATGTGTATAATGTGATTCTATTTTCTAAATAAATAGAGGATCCCCCCAGGTATGAGTTTTTGCTCAGTCTGATTCAAGGGGCCTTTTGGATTTCAGGTCTTTTTCAGTTTCTGGGAGACACTTTTCCCAGCACAGGCTTCCTGCCCGGGCCCCCCGCAGGATATCCACTTGCTCTGGAGCCTGCAGTGAGCAGAGGTGGTGCAGCACAGCCTCACCCTGCAGCACACTGCCCAGTGAGGCCTGAGAAGTGAGTGTCCTGACTCCTTGTGTCTGTTGCCGCTTCCTTGAGTTTTCCTTGGAGAAGAGGCAGGATATCCTGTTGGGGCCTCAGCGGGGGTCTTGTGGCCCTACGCTTTGTTTGCTTTTGGTATCTTGTTTTGGTATTTTTGTTTAGCTTTACATTTCATGTTTCTGCATCACCAATTTGGAGAGGCAAAGCCTAGAAGCACCTCCGTGTGGGAAAAAGCCTGTGTGTGGCCACCGGAGGGAAGGGTTGCCTGCCCTTGCTTTAGAGTTCTTTTAGTCATGATGGGCCTTTCGTCACTGGCCATTTTCCATGGTGCTTTTGCACATAAAAGAAACCCTGTTTTTCACCAGTAAGTCAGAAGAAAGTTAGAGCCTGCCAAAGGATAAGCAGCATTTTTGTCATACTCTCTTGTCCTGTTCCTTAGGTGAACCTCTGTTCTCCATGTCTGCCCAGTATACACCCCCATAGCTCTTAGTGCCTGCACTCCAGGGTCTCTGAGATTCCTTCTGCTCACCTTTCATTTATCTCTACCAACACAGGGCATGGACACAGAGCCACTCAAGTCCACTGTAATTAAGAACAGAAAAGCACATATGTGAATGTATTTAATATATGTTTAAGTGTGCATTCCAGAGCATTGATGGATGACAAAGTGGTTTAAGATTTGCCAGTCCTTTAATTGCCCACCTTTTAAAGATAGAAAGTTAAGTGATCAATTAGCGTTAGTAAATATTAAATGAAATTAAGCATTAAAAATGTAATGCTATATGCATTATATGAATTGTTTAACATGAAACTCAGAAAACTGAAATTGTTTATTCAAAATATTAGTTTCTAAAGAAACCTTTTTAGTATCATCCACTATTCCTTTTCCTGCTCTTTGTTTGTTTTTAACAGACCATACACTCCCTTGAAGGGTGGGATCTCCAACGTGTGGTTCGACCGGCTCAAGCTCTCTAACGACTGCCCCGAGCAGCTGGAATCCATCGACGCCATGTGCCGGGTGCTGACGGAGCTCATCAGTGAGGAAGTGCGCAGCGGCGTGGGCAAGCACAGGATACTGCTAGGTGGGCTTGGCGCGCTGCTGCCGCTGTGCATCCCTCGCGCCATCCAGCTCTGCGCCTGGACTTACAGGGAGCACTGCCTAGGATCTCTTGTGCATCCCTTGGCTCGCTCATTAGTTTAGATACGCTATATAGTGAGGCTTTCAGGAATACTGGAATCAGAAAAAGTGGCTCATGAAAGGGTGACTTTCTTTTTGAATAGTAGCATAATTTGCCATGTTCAATAGCAGTTAACTTTTTCTTTTCAATTAATTGTTAGCAGATTTTTATTTCACTTTTTAAAATATTTAATTAACTTAAGTCATATGAATGCAAGATTAAACTACCGTTGCTATGATTGAGAGGCAGTATGAATCACAATGTAGCGTCAGATTCATGACAATTAAACTTTAGAGTAAATCGCATAAGAGTAACATAAGTAAGTCTTCAGCAAGCCCTGTTGCCAAGAAAACTTCGTGCCACTTTATGGAAGTTTATTCCGTTGATAGTTTTTCAGTACTCATCACTGCACAATCTAGCAAGATCTCCATCTCCTGTACATACGAAGGTGAGGCAAGTGTATAGTATTTGAGTGGCACCTTACACATTTGGGTGACTTTTTTCCAAAATGCAACTATCGAAGTGTGTAATAGTTGTATTTGATGATGAAATTATAAGCCAAACTAAACGTCACATTCTAAGTAACATGAAAATACTGGTGCCCTGAACAGGCAAGACTCATATAAATTAAGGCCCTAACTATGAAACTCCTTTTCACTGAAGTACCAAACTACCCAGTGATTAAAGAGGTAACGTGGTAGGAGTGATTCAATTCAGTTTGTTCTGTCTTGAGTTTGGCTTCTGCTTCAGCTGATTAAAAGCAGTGCAGCCTCCAGCCGGGAGCACCAGCTCTCTGGGTCTCAGTTTCCCCATCTGCTCCACATTTTTGCATTTGACATCAAAGGTTAGCCCTACTAGGTGCAAGTATGGAGCATTATGGGAGTGCTGGGAAGAACACAGGGGAAGGGCGCCAAACACAATCCAGGGCTTTGCTTCAGAGATGGAAGGCAGAATTAAAATGAGTGAAAGTCTATTGGAGTCCATATTGTACCCTTTAGCTAGTACTTTTTAAAACCCCACCACGTGCTGGGCAGATGCCCAGAGGGACATAGGGTAAATAAGGATCTTTCCCCAGAGTTCTGACATCCAACAAGGGCTGGTGAGTACTGAGTGTGAGAACTGTGCCCCAGTCAGGATGCAGTGTGTGTCAGCGTGGCATAGCCAGTGACCTGAAAGAGTCGGTCAGGTGCCCTCCTCCCTGGTTCCCAGCACCCATCCCCATGCCCGCCTCAGGGCATGTGCCAAGGAGGCCACTGACAGTTACCATAGTGAGTATCACTAATAGTGAGTAAGCAGATGATTTCAGTAATTAAATACAACAGGAATTTAGAGCAAGAAGGAGCCATGGCTACTTAGGCTGTTAGAGCAGGGTACCCCAGAAGGGGCAAGGGCTTTGGAGGTGCGTAAGTCATTACAGTGTTCAGTAGTGTGGCACGGAAGTCTGGGTATGGGCAATGGTGGGAGCAGTGTGATAGAACCAAGTCCATTGGTTTAATAATGTGCTGAATAATTATACATACAGAAGAGGCTTGCTTCTGCGGGCTCTCAGCACACTATCTGGCTGTCGCAGGGACTCTGCTGTCTGGCTGCGAAGTGGTCTGTGGGCTTTGGAGCTGAGGCTTGGGGGTTAGGCAGCAGGCTGGTGTGGCGGCGACAAGGCTGGTCAAGTTGGGACCAGTACTCCTGAGCTGACCGGCCACCTAGCTACCTGCACTGGAATCTTGCTATTTAATCTGTAAATAATAACATAAGGTAATGTCTAATTGATGATAAAAGTAGAGTGATGCTTAGAAAATGTTTGCCTCAGTCTGGTTTCTACTCAGCATTTTTTTTTTTCTTTTGTTCAATAATGATCAAGCCAAATCCATTGGTTTAATAATGTGCTGAATAATTAGTGCAGGATTACTGAAGAATGTTATTAAGTCATGCATTTAATTATAATTATACCTTGGAAAGAGGATCTGGCAGAAAAGGGTGAAAGTTGACCAAGGGAAGAGAGCTATTGAATGCTTTGCAACTGGGTTTTGAGACTAAAATTGGAAGCCACTGGGAAAGAGACTAGGAAGAGAGATTGCTTTAATGTGAAATTACAAGGTCTTCCTCAGTGAAAACCATGGAAGGCATACTGTTCGGTTCTCCATGACACCTGTCATACAAAGGGGTCACATCCGGTGAACCCCGGTCCCTCCTGCACATCCCAGGTCAATATTTGTCTCAGATTCATCCTTGACTACCGAAGAGCCCACGGTTTCCTTAAGGTTAGTGAGCCAGGAAAAGTTCTGAATGTGCGTCTGCTTCATTTCAGACTCAGTGCTTCTTCCATTAAATAGAATACAGTGTCAAGTTTCTTTCAAAAAAAGTTATACTTTTGTGGATAATTCTGCTGCCTATGGTAGTGTCCTCATTGCCTCTTAAAAAAATTTTGGAGGGCTGGCCAGATAGCTTAGCAGAGTAAAGCACCTGCATGGGCAGACACTGGGAACTGGGGTTCCTAGGGAACGGGGTTCGATTCTCAGCATGCTATGTCAACCCCCACATCTTTCTGCAAAGATGCAACTGTGTAATCCCAGCACTTGGGAAACTGAAAACAGGAGCATCGCTGAGTCCAGTGTGTAGTGAGACCCTGTAGACCCAGTGCTAAATGCATAAAAAAAATTGTTTTTGAAAAATCAGGAGACAAGAAGTAGTAATTTTAGTGTGCAGTTTTCATTTTAATTCTCTTACAGCTTGACACTAAAGGCTTTTGAGTTCAATCTGTTGGTCTGTTCATTTATTTATTTATCCAGACAATCTAATTCTATAAAACTCTTTTCCCTCTCTTGAACTTGGGTGAATATGCAAATAGATTTTCTACATTTCTTTCTGCAATGTGTGTTTCTTTGTCTTTACTATTTATTTGATTTTTTTCTTTTCCTAGTGTGTTTTTATGTTGTTATTCATTTAATTCTATGATACACATGAAATTTTTTTCTCCCATGTAGTAAATGATTTATTTTCTGAGCTATCAAGAGAAATTTGTGAGAAGTTAATCTTATTTATAATAATAAACCAATCAGTAACATGCCCCGTTGTCTAAATCAGGGCTTCACTGGCTTATGAGAAAACGATCTTCTGTAAGAGTTGAAGACCTACTATGTTATAAAATTTGAAAGAACTTGAAGTTGTGGAGTCATGTACAGTCTTATGTATAAATACTGTCAACTCTAACATTGAGATAAGAAAATGTGTTTCTTTAGAATTGATGGGGTGAGTGGATTCATTTCTCCAACTCTCCTTTCCTAGCCTGAGATACAGGAGGAGACAGAAGTGTAGTGGCCTTTGCTTTACTTGTAGGTAGATGTCTGAAGGTAACACAGCTACGTGGAGTCACACATGTGCTGCGGAGCACGCAGGGGTCTTGAGCTATAGCACTGTCAGAATGAGTCGTGTTGCTCTCTCCCCCATGCGGGTTCTTCATGAGTCTTTGCTCTTGATGCATACAACAGAGAATGCTGTATAAACCCCCAGGAGATGTTTGTTGTAGCTGTCTTTAGCTTTACTAATCTAGCTAAACTTCTTATGTGTTTGAAAATCACAGGAGGCATTGCTATTTATTTAGCATTACTATTTAGAAGTAGATAGACCTGCATCCCCTGAGCTTATAACCTCAGCAAGTCAGCCAACAGCAGGCAATGAAATTAAAACTCTGGCTCTGGCCTTGGGCTGCTGGTCCTGATTCACCACTCACAGGTACATTGCTTTCACAAACCTCTGGGCCTTGGACTATGATAATAATTCTTCCCTTGGGAGTTTGGATAATTTAATCAGTCTACTTGTGTGAAGTGCTCCACTTAGAAAGGCATCTGGCGTGCAATGCTGTAAAAGCTTTCTTCCCTTCATTCCGTGCTTCCCATTCCACCCCACCAAGGTGACCGGATGGCACAAAGGCCACCAGGGAGGCTCACCGCCTCCTGAAGACCTAGGGTGGCTCACGCCACACCTTCTGATGCTTGCCTCCCACATGCATGTAAGCTATGCCTCTCTCTCATTTTTATTTTGCTGCTCATAGATCAGCTACTATTGCATAATATTGCTCTGCTGATTTTTGTACTCAATTGTACATTTTAAGTTGTTAGGTAAGATTGAACTGCTTTTCATAATATTGTTATGAACCAGGGATTCAGTGGGTAATCAAAGGACAATTTCACTTGAGATTACACTTTAACTATATACACACACTAAGCTGAGGTTATGTGTTTTAAAATATTAATTTATAAAAGAAAAAAATTAAAATGTAAGACTGAAAAGAGAACTTGAAGGTAACAGATACAAAAATTGTGAACTTTATGCTTTTTACTGTACAATAAAGCTCTGCTTTAACATCAGATAGGAGGTGCTACTGGGACCATGGCCCCAAGATTACAGTCGCAGCTGCCAGGACTTTATAAAGAAAACTCCTCTCTGACAGTGATGCAGGTGGGAGCCCATTCGTCCCCTGGGTTTACCTTGATTAATACTATTTCGTTATGTAAACTCAGTTTCAGAAATAAGTCTGCGTCACATAGGATCCTGTGGGCAGTCTCTTCCTATTTCTAAGTTTATCTTCAAACTACTCATAAAAATTTCAGTGCTGGAGATCCAAGAAGCCTCTCAAAGGTTTACTTCATGAGGTAGGAGTCTGAGGCAGCGCGTGTGTTGCTGTAGGAGGCCCAGGAGAGGCAGGGAGCAGGCCCCTCGCACTGTGCCCGCAGGGCTGAGAGTGTGATTGGTAAGTGAAGGGAGAGCAAGGCAGAGTCGCGCACGCCCATGATGCCTCCACTCTGAGGGCCGAAGCAGGACCACGAGCCTGGGTAGTGTAGTGATTTAAGGAGGCCCTGTCTCAAAATGAGGAGGGCCGGGGGTAGAGCTCAGAGAAGCTGTGCCTCCACCTTGCATCCCCAGAAATGCAGTCAGTCAGTCACTCCATTAGTGAACCACAGAATTAAATATAGTTCTCCAGGAAGGGGCAGCTTGGTGTGCACGTATACACCCCGGTCACTGAGGATGGGCCAAGCCCGGATGAGGGTCCCGGGTGACCAGCAGCTGAGGAAGCGGGAAGGACACAAGCTCAGGAGCTTCGGAAGGCCCAGGAGAGACTGAGCGGCGCACATGCTGCGTGGGGTGCTGAGGCACAAGAATGAGTACGGCTGTGCTCAGGAGGACCACAGCTGACTTCAGTTTGGCACGAATATCCTGTCTTCTAAGCTTTGTGCAAAAGCGGTGTGTTGCTCACTATTTATTTTAAAGAGAAAAAACAATGATATAGAATTTCAAATCAAGATAATAGGAAATTAAGAACAGTAATACAGTGTGTACTGTCATCTTCAGTGTAGTCACTCAGATTACAAGACAGCCATGCAGCACGCGCAGTGTAAGCACAAACAGCTCGCTTCAGTGAACTGCGAGAAGTATGCAACTATCTTAGCTATCAAGTGTATACGTGTGTATTTCGTTTTTCTGTTTTTTTCTCTCCCTGCTTTTCTCCTTTCCCCATCCCAGCTGTTCTTTCTTGGTAGCTTCTTTTCCACAGTATCTCCTGTAGACTTGGGGCTCATTTGCTGTTTCATTGGCTTACACTAGGAGAGAATGCGGTGTCTGTGCGTGCCAGCCTGGTCTGGCTTGTTTCTGAGTGTGGCCTCCAGTTGCATCCACTTACCTATGAAAGCCTCAAGTTTAATCTTTCTTTTAAGCTGAGTAATACATCATGGTATAATACAATACCACATCTTGGGTAGAGTTAGCTCAGTGGCATAAGCATCTGCCTGACAAGTGCAGAAAACAAACACAACAAACAAACATCTTTTCATCCATTCCTCAGCTGATGGGCATATCATTTCTTCCATGCTGTCATCTTCATTGTAATTGGAGGACTGACGGTTGTTTCCAAGGTTTATCTACCTATCACAAATTGAGCTGCTATTGCTATAGGTGCACATATATCCCTGTGGTACAGTGTTCCTAATTCTTATGGGACGATACCCAGAAGCAGTTGAATGGATTGCACTGCTTTATTAATAGAAGAATTCAAAAACTTTCGTTAGAGTAGGGAGGAATTGGGCAAAAAGCTCACTTCCTGTTCCATTTCCAATACATAGAGCATGTTCAAGAGTGGGACGTTTCTTAGCAACTTTCATGAATTGTCACTCTACATTAAGAATATAAGAAGAGTTCAGTTTTTTGTGTCTATACCTGAGATAGTTCTGTAGATGTTATGATACAGTTTAGGGGAAACATACACTTAAAATAGTAACTTTTGCTTTGTGAGAGATGTCAATGCAGTCAATGGCAGCACCAAGATTAAATCCTGTATTATAAGAAGACTTAGTAATATTAAAGTAACCTGTCTAACCCCCCTTGATTAACATTTTGAAAGTGTCCTGTGTACAGATATAAGCATATTTCATAGTGAATACATTCTCTGTCTTTCCCTCTCGCCTTCTCTCTCTGTGCCCGTCTTGAAACTTGATTTCCTTCTAGTATTTTTCTGTATAATTCAAGGAACCAGAATGGAGAAAGGAAAAGGTGTATAATTTTCTCCGTGTATTATTGTGTTTAAAAAGTATGTTAAAAGTAATACTCTTAAATAAGTTGGCATTTATATTACACTTGACAGTTTTTAAATTTCCATATTATATCATATTTTATATTTTGGTGTTTTATAAGTTATGAAATTGTTTTCATATTGCCATGGGTAAAACAAGTTGTAATTAATTTACTTCTAGAGATAAAACTAATATTTAAGGAGATTTTTAGCTGACACAGAATTGGGACTAGAACCCAGATCCTTTGATTTAGCCTGACTTCGAACCACAATCCAATTCTTTTTCTGACCACTAGGTGGTGATAATTTGTTGTTGAGAGAAAAATATTAATATAATTTAGGTTTAATTTTGATCTCAATGTATAGAACTGAACAAATGACATGAACAGATGACACACGTTTTAATAATATGAGAATATTATCAGAATTCTAAATCAGGGCCGAACAAGTGCCCCTGAAATCACCCTTGAATGAGCTCCGTGGAGAATCCACAAGCTCACCCTGGGGAAGCAGTAAGAGATGGCAACCTCTTGTGCGATTGGAGAAGAGCTCCTTGAACTCTGAAGTGCTGTGTCCATGTGGAGATTCAGAGCACTCAGTGAGCTTGTATTCACTTTAAAATTATGATTCTTTCAGAAGCCATTAAAATCAGTATTACATGAAGAAAAAATATTCAGTTGTACATGTAGAATGAATTTAACTGTTTTAGAATAAACTAAAGGAACAACTTCATTGAGGACAGCAATGTGCAGTGTAATAGCCCTGGCTGGATACTTTGCACCTTGTTCTTTTTAATGTGTGTCATTTCTAATGTCTCGTCTATTATATTTATACTCTCTTTAAAATAAATTAAGAAAATAAGAAATAAAAAGGATAAGGAAATACAATAAGGGTTCATGAAAGGAAGAGCTAATGTTTAATTGCTTGATCAATCTTTCATGCCTCCCTCTGGTAATTTGAGCAATAAATTTGATGATAATGATGTGTAATATGACAACTATTATTAATTTTCTATTCTTGTTTTGTAATTCTGTACTATTTTATTGTTCTCTGTTGCTTTGTTTTTGTTTTGTTTTCTTCTTTGAAATTATAAAAAAGGGAACACACCCAAATAATGCAACAGTAGTAAGATTTTTGGGTCACTTAATTTCTTTGTTCACATCTATGTGATAGACATAGAAACATTTTACAGAGTAGATCATAATAACATGTTGGGTTGTTTGGGTATTTTTCTACCGGGCATTGAACTCAGGACCTTACGCTTGCCAGGCAAGTGCTTATTCTACTGAGCTATCACCTTGGCTCATAATATATTGGCTTTACAATCATTTTAGAATAAAAATGAAACAAAGGGATAGTTGGACTTCGCAGACAAAGCCCGGCACTGAGTTTCCGGGCTGCTTCCCTGATCCTACCGTTGGGGCAACAGCACCTGCCCTGGCAGCACACGTGCACTTGAGATTTTAAACAGCTTATGACTGTTGCCAGGTGTGAAAAGCCTGGGGCTACTGTAATGGTTTTCCATTGAGGGAGATAAATAGTTTGTTTCACCTACAAATTTCATATAAGAGGAAAGATACAGACAGATAAGCAGGACTTGCATATTCCCACTTCGAGACTTTACCACATTTAAGTCTGAAGAAGATAAGTGAAAGAGAAGACCTGTTCAGCACTGGTGTAGTGGGGGATTTTATTGCATTTTTAAAATCCTATTTAGTTGATAGCAGACTTTAATTGTGGTTTTTTTCCCCCTTAAGATTTTGCTTTCAGATTCTCTTAATTTTCCTAGTATACTTTTTTTATAGATTGTTTCTGTTTTATTTTATATAAAGAGTTCATAAAGCCAAGTTTATTATTTTTAACATGTTTTACTCAGCTTGTTAATCTTAAGTGTATGTTGAAATGTTCACTCTGACATTTTAAATACTTTACCAGCAACTATAAATATCCGTTATAACCACTGCCTACAATGAATTTACTATTTGCTATTTACTTATTGAACAGTGCATTTTATATTAGATTTTAGACTCTTAGATGGAAAATTTAATTCAGATGACTAGTTCTTTGTGTGTCCTTCTTTTAGAAAAAAACACACAAAATCCCCTTTCACAGTGGTGTGCCATGCTCCAGGTGATTGTGTTGTCAGAGACATGTCGTGAGGGACTGCTGATTACCTCACTAGATTATAAATGGAGAGGGAGCTCAGGCTGAGCCCTAAAGTGATGCAATCTCATTACGTGCATTTTTCTTTTCTGTAACTTAATGAGAGCTGAACACGGGCTAACGGTCTGCAGAACACATTTGCGAATGCCTGTGGGTTCCCAGCAGCCTATCTCTATGGTATTTTCCTTTTCTCCCTTTAGTTAGGTAGTCTCTATCAGGGGCCTGAAGATCTCAGAATCTGACCATGTTCCCTGGTCCACAGGCATGAAGTGTTGGGGTGTACTGAATGAATGAAACATTCCTGACAGGTATACCTTAAGAAACGTCCTCATACGTTTTGCCGTACTAGTTGATTTTTATATTTTATCTCTTAATGACTTTTATTATAACATCACAATTGTCTTTTTATAAAACATCAGTGCCACTCAGAATCCACTGATGGGATTGATGTGTTTTCAGTCACTGGTACAGTTTGATACTACTTTTCCAGTAGAGCCCTGAGTTTCCTTTGGCTTTTAAAAGTTTAAATTGAAACTACTTAAAAATAAAATTAAATTTAAATTTAATTTCTCAATCACAGTACTACATGTGACTGCATTTCAAATATTCATGAGCTATACTTGGCAAAACTGTAATTGACTATAGGCTACTTGACTTTCTCAGAAAAATAATAACTTTATAGTATATGGATTTAACTTACAACTGTATTTGTCCCTTTTTTTCTTACCTAATGTATTTAATCATGACCTTCACCACACAGAAATGTACCCTGCAGCCTTCTTTTCTCTCATTTATGTATTTGGTGCAGAGCCTCACTGTGCAGCTCAGACTCGCAGTGATCCTCCTGTTGTCAGCTCTGTAGCTTTGGGGTTATAAGTGTGCACCACCACGCCCAGTCTCAGTCACCAGCCCAGCACGCCTGGAAGTGGGGCTGGTGGGGCCTGTGGTTCCAGGGATAGAACCCTGGTCCCTGTGCCTGCAGAGCAGAACATGAGTTATCTCACCAGCCTCCATCCTGCAGACCTTTAAGCACAAGTTACAGAAAAGTGAACACAAGAAGTTTTATTATTTTAAGACTAAATCCTTACCCACTTATAACACCTAACTTGGAGCACAGAAGCTTTCCAAAGTCAGACATAGGTGGCAGCATTTTGTTAGTGGGTCAGGCTGTGGGTCTGAAACCTTTACAAGCCAAATGAGTGCCTGGCCCAGAGCACACAGATGGTTCCTGCCTACATTTTCTAAGCTTTGTTGTTATCAGATCACCCAAAAGTTACACTTTTTGATGAAACTTTGTCTCCTTACAGAAATGTCTTTATTGCATTTAAATTTACTTTAAGTTCGCTTAGTCAATAAATACTTACAAATATCCTTCCTTTCCAGGCACTTAACTGTTCTAGATTCAAGGTACCTTTATTTTCTAATAAATGTTAGGCCTTTGCATCCTGATTTTAATAAATAATCAATAGAAAAAGTTACTTTAATATATAATAGTCTCTGACTTTAAGTTTCATATTTTGTAAAAATCTACTTACTAAACTGCATGAAAAATTCAATGTAGGCAAATTTTCTATGATTTGTTATAATTCCTTCTTCTGAAGAATATCACCTGCTGTGAAGAAACCAGTCTGAACTGCTGTTCCTGCTCTGACGACCTCCCACTGCAGTGCCTGACCCAGGAGTGTCTCTCTCTTCCGTGCTCAGTGTCACCCACTTGCTCTTAAAGCCAACTGTCTTCCTCACAGCCCCTGCCCATGTTTAGAAGTGCAGTGTAGGGTTAGTAGTGTGTTTGTCTGGGAGCAATGCAGAATTCCTCTCATAAGTACACAGGCCATAAGGAAGGCGTGGAAACAGGGAGAGGTGAAGGAAGTGGGCTCTGGCTAAGATGATGGTGACACTGGAATGGTTCTTATCATAGCTGAGGGCTGATGGTTCTTATCCCTAAGCTTCAAAAGCCTTTGTGAGTTCAGCTCTCACAGCTATTAAGTTTTGGGGTGAAAAGTTTGGTGAGGGCCACAGCAATCATCCACTCCTGCTGGCTAGCTTTACTATAACAAAATCCTGGATCTTTCATAGCTTAAATGAAAGCTTTCAGCTGGGGAGCCATAGGCTGATGGGGGATCAGCTCCCTTATTTTCAGCCAAGTCCGCTCTGACCACCGCGTGCTGAGGTGGGGGGTGCTGTGTGTGTCAGTGTGGTGAACGCTGGGGTATCTCTTGGGCTTCCTTACGCTGGGGTCATTTCAATCACACCACCCGGCCTGGCAGAGAGGCCAGCTCGCCAGCTTGCGAGTGCCCATGCAGGCTCTGTCTCGGCTCAGGGCCAGCAGCCTGGCAAGGCCTGATGCTGCAGAAGGCAGCTTCTGACCATGGAAGACTTCAGGGTCCAGGCAAATGTGTCATAGTAGTCAAGGCTGGGTAAGAATTTGATTTCTGCAGACGAGGCATGAGGTCCCCCGGAGGGAGTTTGCCAGACACTCACAAGGCCCTGGCCCCATAAGCAGAAGAGACAAACAAAAACCAATTATTTCAAAATGTGTTTGCTTTATAAGCCATGTAATGTCATTGTATACAAAAACTTTAGCAGCAAGGAGACTTTTAACTAGAAGTGTGGCAAAAAGTAACAAGCAGCTCAGAAAGGCTGGGTGCCCTGCTAACTGCTCAGAGCTCTTCCCGCGCACCCGCGGTGAAGGCCGGACACCGTGCTAAGTGTGCTCAGAGCTCTTCCCGCGCACTCACGGTGAAGGCCGGAC
>PVKA01007078.1:0-79743 GCA_004027165.1 Ctenomys sociabilis
ATTGTGTTTTCTTTTACATTCCTAAGCTTAACCTGCTGCTGTTTAAATGGCTGCTTGAATTAGAACTTTTATCTAACCCTATCTTTTGGCTTACCTAATCATAATTGAACTAAGCTACTACAATATCACATTTAAATTATGCTAGAAATGAATAAGAATCCATCATAAATGCTGTTTTTCCTAATAAGTCTCATTGTAAGATTTCTTTGGGACTCATAAGACTCAGGAGAAAAACAAAGAGGCCTTTATTTCTCAATGAGGGAAGACTACTTAAGGATAAGCAAGGAATCCTCAGACCCAAGACAAATGAGCTCGGGCTTTTATGGATTTAGGCTGGGTGGAGTTGGAGGGAGGGCTGACTAACATCTTGGGAGGTAATTTGGGCTACTAAGGTGGGGGAGTATCAGGAGCTGATTGGGGGAATTCTAGTTTGCACAAAAGGAAGAGGAAGTTTTTTCCTTAGGAAGGGGAAGTTCCCCTTTGGAAGGGAGATGAAAGGGGAAATAGGCCATGGGTTATTATTCCTAGGTCCCTGCCATGATGACTAGGAGATTTTTGGTATGGGTAGAAAACCCATCACTAGTGAAGACAGAAAGATAATGCCAGGCAAGGCAACTCCTGACATTTAAGTTAGTATAGAAATATAGACATGAGACAAAAGCCTAATGTTCTAAGAGAGCAGGAAACAATAGACAGAGCCCAGGGAGAGCTGCTGTCTCGCACTTGTAAATTCCCTGAAAGCTGGAATTCAAAGTTGCAGATAACAGCTTCTCCTCTTGGCGTCCTGTTCTTTGATCCCTTGCTAGGATGTTATCAGCTAGCATTTGTGTGGACCTAGTGTTAAGCAAATGGTGAAAGTCGGTAGAGATAGTAGTTTGTGTTCACTTAAGTAATTACGCACATTCCTTAGCCTGCCTTTAGCCCTCAATAAATATGAGATGCTTCTGAGGCTCTGGGCTCACTTCGAGAGAGACTGATCTCAGTGAAACCTTTGAAGCTACTTTCATCAGGACTTCTCGGCATCTCTTGTGGCACCAACCCGTAACATACAACAAGTACCAATTTATAGAATGTCTTGCCTTTCACTTCCTCACTGCAACCTGTACTTATCCTGCAGATCTTCAGAAAGTGGCTGGTGGTGATAAGAGGAAAGAAACTCCCAACCTGCTAGATGTCTGGTTCAAATTTGTGTTCAACACCAAAGAATGAATCCTAGTGATACGGAATATTGAAATTCCTGATCTGATCTGGATGAGTTCGTGTTCTCTAAAACCAAAGAATGAATTTTAGGAACAAACGGAGGTTGAGGAAGAAACTTTATTGGATAGAAAAGCTTCTGTCAGAGAGGGACAGAAGGGGGACCCAAGCGGGTTGCCCCCAGAGGTTCTCTTTCAGGTTATTCTTATAGGGCAAAATCAGGTGCACTAAGGAACTCACTTAGGTGGTCAAGAGGTGGGACAACCATGGTCAACCAATGGGATTACAAGCACCATTTCTCAGGTAAAATTGATTAAGTTCAATAACAAATAGGGAAGTGAGTCACGTAGCAAGTGGGCATGAATACAGGACAGGGTCTCTTCCTGTTGGGGGTAGGGCTAGTGACTCAGTAGGGCTCTTTCAAGGTGATTGATACCTATTTAGAATATCAATCTTTAATGCCCATCCCTAGGGAAGTATGTAGCTGTGTTTCCTTTTTGTCTTGGTTTTGATGTGTGGCCCATACCGAGTGACAGTTTCTTCTAAGTTGCAAAGTCACCTTGCCTTCCATCTTGTCTCCTTGAGGGCCTGCCCCTGTCAGACTGCCTAGAATATTTTCTATCTAACTCAGCTGCCTACAACACTAGGAACAATGGAGGTCAACAGCAGAGCATATTTATTGGGGGAAAAAAGTGTCTATGTGAGAAAGAGACAGAAGGAGTTCCTGTTGGTTGCCAAGGACCTTGTATTTGCACCAAGGGATTTTCATAGGGCAAAACCATGAGGTGAGCTCAGCAGGTGCAAAGTGGGGAGAAATGGGAAATCATAACATGGGAATGAGGAGGGATAAAACTATGGCCAATCAATAAGATTAGGAGCATAATTGCTCAGGTAATATTGATTAAATGGGGATCAAATTGGGAAGCAAGTCATGTAGCAAGCAGGAATGAAACAGCAGGGGCTTTTTCTACAGGAAATGGGCCAGTGGCTCTTTCAGGCTTTCCCAAGGTGCTGATACCTATTTAGAATATCAGTCCCTGCTGTTTATCCTTAGAGGAAGTATGTGGGTGCATTTATTTCATCTTCTGTCTGGAGGTCTGGCTCTCAGCCGATGTATCTGACTCCCCCACAGTAGGGCTCTTTCCCTACTGTGGACGGCAGTGTTTCCCGTCTTCTGTCTTCTGCACTGGTTCCTTCAAAGGCCCAACCCTTTCTGACTGCCTACGATATTTTTACTTAATGTCTCTTTCTGTTACAAAGAGTACCAGGAAGGTCAAAGCCCAACAATCAGGCCAGGATACCATGAGTCATGATACCTTTGGCTCTTATTAGGTGTTCATCTTGATTGGGGGATGTGCTGGTGGCTGCAGGGACTGCTGGCATGGTCAAGGTTCAAGAATTGATTTTCTGTTTTGAGGAAATCACACAGGAACAGATCATAGTTAAGAGGTAATGTTATTGTCTGATAACTGGATTACTGAGCTAAACAGAATTTGTACCAGAGAACTCAATTGCTATGCTGTCTTGCTTTAGGTGCCAGAACTTCATAAAACTGTTTTCTGCCTTGGCTCTGGCCATTGGCCTGAAGATTAATCTGTCCCTAAGCCAGCTGGGGGCCTAGCCACAAGCCATGTAAGCCTAACACATGCTCTCAAAATATTTTTATTTCCACTTATTAATGTTAGTTATTGACTGCTTGTACCAGGTGAAGCTAGTTCTCAGCAGAGAAGGGCTCAACCTTCCTCAAGAGCTTCAGATGCCTCGTAGACTCTCCAGATGGCTCATTTTTCCACAGCCACTTTAGATGTCACTGTTCTGGTCTGAGAGAAGCACCCCTTGCCCTTCAAGGCACCCAAAGTGGGTGAGTACATCTGCACACGCTGGCATGAGTATGCAGATGTCTGCAGTGAGCAGCCAAGACACTAAAAATGAGTTAGCTTTCCCACCAGTAGGACACAATATCCAACCCTCACCATTTAAAGGAGAAGAGGTTCAGTTCTGCTCTTGGTTTCAAGGAATTCAGTCCATAGTCAAAGAATCCAAGGCTGAACTATGTTAAAAGAATAAAGTGAAATAAATCTGCTTAGTTCATTGCAGAGCAGGGGAACAGTAAGAAAGAAAAAGATGCTACGGATGATATAAGTATCTGTTATGGGCCAGGCATGGTGGTGCAGGCCTGTAATCCCAGCACTCGGGAGGCTGAGGCAGGAGGATTGTTGTGAGTTCAAGACCAGCCTGAGCTACAAAATGAGCTTAAGGCCAGCCTGAACTGCATAGTGAGACCCTGTCTCAAAAAGACAAAAAAAAGTATCTGTTATGAGCTGTGTCTAGGTGTCCCCCCAAAGCTTCATTGGAGAAGGCTTCTTGAGTTTGTGATTAATTCATGATCCAGTGCTGGGATTACAGGTGTGAATGCTACAACTGCCCTGAAGTGGATAGGCTGAACACGATAGAAGGAAGGGAGAGAGGCTTGCTAGCAGCCACAGTTGCTGCTCCTCTTTTTGCTCTTTGCTGTTTTCCACTACCATGAAATGCTGCCCTCTGCCATATGCCATTCTGCCTTGGAGCCAGCTGAGTATGGATTGAAGCCTCCACTAACTGTGAGCTAAATAAAACTTTTCTTCCTTAATTTTGGGTGTCAAGTATTTTACGCTATCAACAAGAGAAAAGTATATATGCAGTATCCAAAATCATGCCTTCATGATACACCCAGACACACTCAGATGTGTATTTTACTAATCTCCTAGGTGATCCCCAATTACATTGGTATAAGCTTAACCACTGCATTGCACCCCTTGTCAACTTGATATCCAAACATACCTTAATGTATACTTAGTCTCCAAATAAATGCTATAACAAGTTAATAATTTCACTAACATGTTATCACTATCCTGCATACTATGGAGAATTCAATAATCTCTTTCCCCAAACTTACATATTTCCAACATTTGTCAAAAGTCAAATTTTCTTCTAAGACTCAAGATAGCCTTAGCTGTGGACCTCTGTAAGAATAAAAAACAAGTTACATAATCCAAAAGTACAATAGTGCGACACTAGAAGCATACTGTGAGACAGTCTGTGACACTGGAATGAATGACACTGCAGTGTCCATGGAAGCAAGGAGAGTAAATGACTGCTCAGAGACAAGATTTAGGTCAGTCACTGAGAACCCAGAGGTGCTATCTCAACCAAGAGCAGCCAGACTTAAGGCAGACTGCCAGGAGTTGCACTGAAGCCCAGAACTCTCAGGCTTTTATTTAGAATATCAGTGCAAGAGAAAAAAACAGAAGAAAAACAGTTTGGGCAAGGGTCCATCTCAAGTCTAGGCAGGCTTTGGGGGGCAAGGCAAAGCCAGATACAACATGCCTCATTAATCTAATTTTCTTGTTGTTTAACCGTTTATTTCTCACAGAACCTGCATTTATTTCTCCTACATTATAACCATTCACTCCTGAGCCAATTGCCCCACGCTTCCCACTTTTTTGTTTTACACGATCAAGTATGGGGAAACCGAGAAGAATGCAGTGTACATGGGTGCTGGGCTTGATGCAAAAATCAATGTCTTCCCTGAAATAGCATACGAAAGACCTTGAAAAAGCAACAAAAAAAGACCATTCCGACAGTAATAAGAATCCAAATGTGAAGGTCGGTGCTGGAAAATCAGTTTTTGGCATTTGAGCTGGTAGGCAATCTCAATAAGAAGATAAGGGGATATTGCAAGCTTCTACTTCTAATTTATAAATTAGGGCCTGAGGTCACCTCTGGACATTAATTATTATTAATCTCTCCATCCAGATTTGCATGAAAGGCCTCATGGAGAAGGTGTTGGATTTCTTCTTAGGACTCTGAACAGCTAAATGGTATAGATGTGATGTCCACAGAAAGGTAACTGGCATTGCAATAATTTGACTGCATCAACTAGGCGACCACTGCCTCGAGGGCATCGAGTCACTAAATGATTTCTTTTTTTTTGTCTTCTTGAGACAGGGCCTCACTATGCAGTTCAGGCTGGCCTTAAGCTCACTTTGTAGCTCAGGCTGGTCTCGAACTCACAACAATCCTCCAGCCTCAGCCTCCCAAGTGCTGGGATTACAGGCATGCGCCACCACGCCCGGCACTAAATGATTTCTTATCAGTGGTTAAAAGCTGTGCTGAGTTAGCAGTTTAGAGGCAATATTATGGAAATAGCTACAGTCCCAGCAGTGTGAGAGGAATAAATTAGGGTGACCACAGTAGTTGTCACGGTACCTGCTACATAACAGCTGCAATTAGAATGTCCAGAAAATGTTTTAGTCTGATAAGTTTAAAGGTGAATGTAATTTTTTCAAGGGCTGAATTCCCCATCCATTCTCTCATTAGATCAGAGGGAAGCCAAGCTTTGGCTCATTATCTGAGCACTGTAATATGAATAATGTTTGAGAGATAGTAAAACTCTATACAATTATTGTTGGAAAATAATATAATAACTGCTATTAGTGGTATAGTCACTATGTATAATGAAAAATTTTCTCCCATGAAATTACAATATGAGCCAAATAAACTATATCATTTACTTGATGTACAGATGTCAGAAAACTCAAAAACATAAGGTTTTTTTGTTGTTGTTTGTTTTGGGTTTTTTACCTTGGTAATTTTGGAGTTGCAAGTGGCTTACATGGTGATTTCAAAAAATAGCTTTTCAAGGGCAGGGAAGATGGCTCAGCAGCATAAGAACCTATCTGGCAAATGCAAAGCCTGGTAATCCCCAGTACAAAAAAAAAAAAAAAAAGAAAGGAAAAAGAAAAAAAGTTTTCAGAAGTAAAGAGAATTATTATCTTTTTGCAGCATCTGTTAAGCTTGAGTGGAAAGTTGCTTTTCTATACTGCAGTAAAGCCTTATAGATTACAATTTTAAATTTTTAGCTTTTTTTGGCGGAACCAGGGATTGAACTCAGACCCTTGCGCTCACCAAGGAAGTACTTATTCTACTGAGTCCTCTCCCCAGGCCCTAGTTTTAAAATTTTGAAGTCTTGCTTAAATTTTGTAATTCTTATTTTTCTATCTTTTTGTTTCTTTGTTTTGTTTGTCTGTTTTTTTTTTTGTTTGTTTGTTTGTTTTTTTTGTTTTTGTTTTTTTTTTTTTTGAGACAAGGTCTCACTATGCAGTTCAGGCTAGCCTTAAGCTCACTTTGTATTTCAGGCTGGTCTCGAACTCACAACAATCCTCCTGTCTCAGCCTTCCGAGTGCTGGGATTACAAGCCTCCACCAGCACACCCGGCTTAAAATTTGTAATTCTTATTCAAGTCTTTAAGTATGTTTCCCCCATTTTGTACTAATTAGGTTTTGAGGAGTTCATTGCCTTCCTCTACAATGGGTTGGTTGTCTCTTGGAGTTGTGAGGGATATCAGGGACAGGTTAAACATGTCACATCGGAAAATGTTTGAGAAATGGAAATATAGGCAGGGCCATTATCTGTTTTAATAGTAAAGGCAATCTAATCACAGAAAAATGTGAGAGTATCTGATGTTTAATGACAAGTTCTAAATATCTAAGTGTATGAAAGCACATTTTATTGCTTCTATTATGAATAATCAATCATTTGTAGAATCTCCACAATTGAGAGGTTAATCAAGGAACTATTTTCCTTTTTAAATCAACTATGATTATCTTAGAAGTAGAACTGCTATAGAATGTAAATATAACAATTACTAAGTTTTATAAAGAAAATTTGCAATCAAGGGGAACAACATACTGACATAACCATGTCAATGGCATCATTATATTGAGTGACATGAAACTTTTATCCAAATTTGTTATCCTTCAATGGACTGTTATATAAGAATGCTATCTGCCCATAGATGTACTTTAGGTGATATTGTCTGGACTCTACAGTATTTGACCATTTTACATAAGTCTTAAAAAAGGATTTGTATCTTTTGGCTGCCTGTCCTATGAAGCGGTGGACACGTCCTTATTCCTTTTTCAGGCTTAGGGAACTTGAATCTGTAAGCTAACCTGTGCCATGTTTTCTCGGGGCACCATGTCTTCATGGGCACGGCTTGTCATAGTGTGTGACCAAGGTAGGGTAGCAAATGAATGATTACTCAGATGAGACAGTTCAGTCACTGAGAGCCCAGAAGGACCATCTCAGTAAAGAGCAGCCAGTGTTAGGCCGGTCATCGGTACCTCTCAACATTTTCAGTAATACCCAGACTGATAGAGACTGAAGCAATGTAAACCAAGAGAGACCAGGATGGGAACCAAAAGCTGACTGAACATCAACAATTAGTGAGATGTTGTCTCAAAACCAGAAACAAAAGAAGGATTTGGGTTGTGACTTAGTGCAGAGACCATAGGTTTGGGCTGGGGATGTAGCTCAGTGACACAGTGCTGTCTGGCAAGAGCCACGTCCTGAGTTTTATTCCTGGTACCAAACAACAAACCAAAACAAAAGACCTAGAGTTTATTTTCCCAGTTGTGCTCATAAAAAATGAAGTCTACAAGAATTCTGCCTATAAAGACTGGGGTACATATTACCTTGTGGCCTCCTAAGCTTTCTAGAAGGCATATTTAAAACACAAACTTGATTAGTTACATAGTCCATAATTTCCATGAGAGTGAGAAAAAAATTACGGGACTATGGAGAAACACAGTCTACCCAAAAAATAAAAAGTATATACACTTTAGGAAAAGA
Organism: Ctenomys sociabilis; assembly: GCA_004027165.1. Taxonomy (NCBI): domain Eukaryota; kingdom Metazoa; phylum Chordata; class Mammalia; order Rodentia; family Ctenomyidae; genus Ctenomys; species Ctenomys sociabilis. The sequence goes on from PVKA01007078.1 coordinate 7,870, forward strand.
AAACATTGTGTAAATATTTTAATACTAAATGTACTGAGACATCATAAGGTTATTGCAAGTTACTCTTAGCCTCTACAATTACAAGAGGTGCTGTAAGTAGGGACCATCAGCTTCTTGACATTTTATTAGTACAGTAAAGTGCACTTGGGCAACCTCGGTCACTGACACTGTTGCACATGGATTTTCAATTTTTTCTCTAAAAGTCAGCAGTGGACTGAATTTTTGGCATATTATCCTCTAGTGTTCCTCAGATGAAGGTAACATGATCTGTTGAAAATACAGTATACTATTTTTCTTTAAGTTATATATACATTTTTTGCTGGATCCTGTATATTGTGATTAACTATTCTTTAAATTCTTAACATTTATAGTAAAATAAAACTTACATTTAGTTTCCATTAGAATTCTTACTACAAAGCAGGTAAAAATAAACAGTCACCAGTGGTGGTAACACATGCTTCTAATTCTAGCTACTCAGGAAGCTCAAATAAGAAGATTGCTTGGGCCTATGTATTCAGAGCCAGCCTGAGCAAAAGAAGATCTGATCATATACCCATCTATCCATCCATCCATCCATCCATCCATCCATCCATCTATCCACATATAGATGTGTGTAAGCTTAAATTCACTTCTAGTAGGGAAAACATAAAAAATGAGATCTTTGGGCAGGGATGTTGTTCAGCAGCACAGCACCTACCTAGCAAGCGCGAAGTCCAGAGTTCAATTCTCGGTACCATAAAGAGAACAGTAAAAATAAGACGAAAAAAATTCCCTTTCAAGAAAAAACAAAACAAAACTTTAGTCTGGGCATGGTGGTGCACGCCTATAATCCCAGCACTAGGGAGGCAGAAATCAAGAGGATCACTATGAGTCTGGGCTGTATAGTGAGACCCTGCACACACACACAAAAGATCTTTACCATAAAGTTTCATAAACAGTTAAACAGTAACAACCCAAAACATTCCATAGTCACTGAGGTATTGACAACACAGATAAACACTTACAGGAAAGCCACTCTCCTTTGGGAAGTAAGAATAGTATTTCCAAAACACTTCTTTACAGAACAGTCTCAGTAGGTGACAGAATTCAACACTCATAGTAAAATGTAAATGCAAAGACAATGAATAAAATTTTGGAAAGTCTGTGCTTAGTCAGAATTCTTTGGAAACTGGACCGGGGAGATGGCTCAGTGGAATAAGCACTTCCCTGGCAAGCGCAAGGGCCTGAGTTCAATCCTAGTTCTGCCAAAAAAGAAAAAAAAAAGTTCTTTGGAAATTATCTTTTCCGCTCTACAGCTTTTAAATTTGTTACGTTTTATGAAACATATTCATTTATTCTTTTCTTTGCTTTGTGTTTTTAATGCTTTTTACTACCAAAAGAAAATAATCAAATTGTAAGATAAAATGATATCTCTAACTATAACTTGGGAGAATTATAAGAGTTCTTAAACTGTCACTAACTTTAATTTATCACTAATTTTTCTATTATAATTATTTTTCTGTTTATTTCCATTGCCATGCTCTGAATTTATTTAAAACAGAATCAATAATTTTACTAACCTAGTAGGACCAACTACTTTTTCTACCATGTGTTAAAAGTTTAACTTAACTGTATGTTCATTTTAAGCATTTTCTTAATAAACTTTAAGGTTCATATGTAGATAATCGGGACAGTTAGGACAACTGTACTGTGGATGTTTGCTGGTATATGGAAAGAAGCACTTAATGCTTAATTTTTTTGCTTCTTTTTTCATTTTTTTTCTTTTTCCAATTTTGCATGTATATATGTTTTCAACTAATTTGAAAACAACACTATGCAATACAACAAATACTGTTGAATTCATTAAAGGATTCATAAAGCATTATAAAACCAATTTTTTGGTTTTGATATTATTTCAGAAGACAGCTCTCAAATGTACAGTTCTCTTAATTGTGTATTTCAAAAGTAGAATTTATAATCCAAAAAAAGTTCAGTTTAATACAAAGGAGGTTTTGGTATTTTAAATCTACTATTTTGGCAATAAGAGTCATCCAAAATTCAACTACAATGTAACAGTACCTCACTAAAAGGGGGCTTGGGGCTGGGAAAATAACTCAGCAGTCTAAGTGCCTGTCTGGCAAACACAAGGACCAGAGTTCAATCCCTGGTACCACATACAGTGCTAGGCCCAGAACCAGGTGTAGTGGCGCACGCCTGTAATCTCAGTGCTTGGGAGGCTGAGAGAAGAGGATCACTATGAGCCTGAACTGAGTAATGAGACCAGAATCCAATCAATCGATCAACAAATCAAGAGTCTGCCAAATTTTTATATTGGAAATTCTATTTCTCAATAGAAATTTTATTTTTCAAAGCTGTTGAGTAGCATAATCTTTTGAGACCTAATGCCACAGGCAAGAGAAAATGCAGTAATGGTGAGTAACCTTTAGGTGGTGAACCAATAAAAAAGACATTTTGTCTTTTAGTGTATCTTTAATTCCCAAGTATGCATCCCATTAGTAGAACATGTCAGCCAAATTTCTAATGAAAAGTCGAGCAGACAAGCTTTTCCAGGTTGGCTTCTTTACGAAGTGAAATACATTCAATTTAACAGTTAGCTGTTTCCTCTAGCTTCATTTCTATCTTCATTTGCCTTTTTTTTTTTTTTTTTTGTCTTTTTGAGGCAAGGTCTCACTATGCAGCTCAGGCTGGCCTTATGCTCACTTTGTAGCTCAGGCTGGTCTTGAACTCACAACAATCCTCCTGCCTCAGCCTCCCAAGTGCTGGGATTACAGGCCTGCGCCACCACGCCCGGCATGTGTACTGCTGCCTTTTTTTTTTTTTTTTTTGCGGAACCAGGTATTGAACTCAGGCCCTTGCGCTTGCCAGGGAAGTGCTTATTCCACTGAGCCATCTCCCGGGTCCTTCATTTGCCTTTGAATATGTTGCGCAAACATCCTCAGCAGTGTTGAGTGAATATGCCCTTAGGAGCACGCTCTGTGCACATGTAAGCTTCAATGTGCAGGGCACCTGGGGGCTATGGGCAGCACAAAGTCATTTTATGGTACTTATTTCTACACTGTCTTCACTTTCACTTGTATAAGTTTGCAAAATTCTTTCTTTTTTGTCCATCAGTCTCATGTATTTTTCTTCTTTGGTCTCAGAGAACCCAGAGTCTACCTTTTCTTTGTCCCCTTCCTCTCTACGCATGCAGCTCTTTCCTGTCATAACTAACACTGAGCGCTTGACTTCTTACTAAAGATTTGATTTATTAGCAGATATAAGAATTGTGTTTGTTAAACAGAAACAGTTGAGTACCTGGCATTTTACGTGGAACTATTAATGAAGATTTAGACTTTACAAAAGGGAACATCTCTGTGTCTCCAAACAGTATAACTGACACATTTCTGTGTTTTTCCTCCAAATACACATTTCAGGTAACCAATTAAGCACAGGGCTACCGTCCATGGTATCTTTTCTGCAACAGAGGAAGGTACTGTGGATTGAATCCAAGACCTCATACATACTAAGTAATTGTTCCAGTACTGAGTTCCATTCCTGGTCCTTTTTACATTCTTAAAACAAGGCCTCATAGATTTGTCTAGAGTGGCCTGAATTTGAAATCCCTCTACCTCAGCCTGCTTTTCTTTTCTTTTTTTTTTTTTTTTTTTTGTCTTTTTGGGATAGGATCTCACTATGCAGTTCAAGCTGGCCTAAGCTCAGTTTGTAGCTCAGGCTGGTCTTGAATTCACAACAATTCTCATGCCTCAGCCTCCTGAGTGCTGGGATTATAGGCATGTGCCACCATGCTTGGCTTACCTCAGCCTTCTTAATGGCTAGAATTCAAACCATGTACCACCATACTCAGTTTATGTACTGTTTTTTATTTCCCTCAGAAGTACAATTTGATGCAATAATTCCAAGGCTGGTGGCATATCTGAGAGATGTTGGCAATAGGAAGATTAGAGCATGGAGTCAAGAAAAAAAAGGTGTTCAAGGCTGTGTTGTCAAGCTGGCTCATGCTATGGACTATCTCGTGTCCTAGGTAAAATGCTGCAGGCAATGTAGAAGATATAATTCAGATTTACCCTACCTGAGGAAGTAAGGCTTGGGTTTGAAATAAGTGGGAGATGGTAGTACTTTCCTGGTAATTCTGGCAAACAAAACAGCCTTTGCTGGCTGCTCAGGAATGAGAGTACAGCAGACACAGGTAGCTGAAAGTCAGAATGCACATCCACTGTCAGATTTCTGTTTTTTTTTTTGTACTTGGAGTCAAACTCAAACCTTTGCACTTGCCAGGTAGGTGCTCTGGTTGTTTCTTTACAGAACCATTTAGGAAAGGAAAAATATCTGGAAGTGTAATAATTAGATCAGTAAGTATGGACATGTGGTTTTGATGCAAATTGACAGTTTTCCCAAATGTATATATAGTTCATACAAGAATACATATTATATAAAATGCTATTTTCAAACTTTCCAACACATCTTTCCTTCTTTCTTTGTTTCTTTCTTCCTCTTAATGAAATTATCCACTTTAGCTTGAATGAAAGTGGAAAAAAGTATGTATGAAAAGGTAGAAATCACTGAACAGCAGATGCTGCTTCACAAAGACTGGATTTCCTAGAGCTTCTTCCAGAGTTTCTTTTATGAATATGAGTTTGTCTCCAAATAAAACACAGTCAAAATTGTTAATAAAAACAAAAACTCACTTATCTACAAAACGAATTAAATCGTGGTTGAAAAAATATTTATCAGGGCTGGGGAGATGGCTCAGTAGAATAAGTGCTTGCCTGGCAAGCACTGGGGCCTGAGTTCAATCCCCAGTTTTGCCAAAAAGAAGAAAAACCACTTAACAAATCAAAAATGTCATCAATTTTATAAATCCCTTAGGTTTTGATTTTTTTTTTTTTTTTACAAATCATGTCTATTTTGCCTGTTTATGAACCAGTAGTTCTTGTACTAAGGGATATTTAATTCTGGGAGAAAATACAGACCCAAGATATAAATAAAATAATTATATTGTTTCATAATCTCAAAATATGCACTCAGGACAACAAGTTCAGTGAACAGGGTTTATTCCCTGGACTACTTAACACAAAAGGATGGAAAAATTGAATGTATTTCAATGGTGAACTTCAAAAATGGGAGTAAACACTGATAATATTTGGTCAACTAGGAAAATGAAAGGATCATGGAAAGAAATATTTTGAAAATAACAGCTCTTTTTCTTCTTTTTTCTTTGGTGGAACCTGGGATTGAACTCAGGCCCCTGCGCTTGCCAGAGTCTTTTTCTATTAATAATTCAAAGCTATTAAAAAAACTTGGAAAGCAAAATGCCTTGGGAAATACGATATGTGACCAGTGTTTCCAGAAAATCTGAATGGGCTATTAAAGACATGTACTGAATTGGCATAAGAGTTGATGGTGTTAAATACTTTTTATCATTTTTCTGTAAGTCTCTCCATTTATCTAACAAATCTGAATCGCACTGAATTTACTTTGCAGATGTAATTGTTTTTCAATTGTATCGCTGAGTCCAGATTTTCTGCTTGAGAAAAAGAAACACATGAAAAGAAATTTTTGGATGCCTCATTTATTTATTCCAGTCTATTCTTTAAAATAAATAAAACACAGTTTTTTTTCTGTTAGATCAAAGTATAAGATTTCAAAGATTTGAAAAATAATACTCCAAGTATGACTGAATTCCCATGAGAAGAGCTCCATTTTATCTTGGTATCTGTTCTCTGAAAATGACTAAGCAAAATTTGTTCAAAGTCTCTATAGAACCTAAAGTGTTTGGGGACCAGTATCTTTCATATCATTAAAAATTCTAGCATAATACACTCTACGCATGTAACAATTTAAATCTGTAAAATATGTTGTGGCATATACATTCATCTTAAATAATAATATAGTATAAGATAATAAACACAGAAAAGTGATCTATTTTTTACGTATTTATTTAATTCTTTTTTTTTTTGGCAGAACAGGGGATTGAACTCAGGCCCTTGAGCTTGCCAGGGAAGCCCTTATTCCACTGAGTCATCTCCCTAGCCCTAATTATTCATTTTTTAAAATGTATTTGGTACAGGGTTTCACTACACAGCTCAGACTCACAGTGATCTTCCTGTTTTCAGCTTCCCCAGTGCTGGGATTACAGGTACACTTCATCACGCCCCATCTCAGTGGCTGGCTCAGTGCACCCAGGAGGAAGAGATATGGTGCAGGGATCGAACCCTGGTCCCTGCACTTGCCTAAGCAGGTGCTTAGTCCACTGAGCTATTTTCCCAGCCCTTAGTAATCTAATTGATATCATCATCAAATAGTATTAAGTACTTTACATAATTGTATGGGCTTTTATATACAGTAGATTCTGTTTACACCAGCTTCACCACAAGCATGAGTAATATGATGAGCTATGACATTACTGTATTATGAAGTCTTCAGCTGCATCACAACTTTACAGACCACTTTCTTTTCCCTCAAATTTTGTAAGTACATTATTTGCAGTGTGTGATGTTTACATTCATCATGGGGAGTTGGTACGTGCACACAACACATCCTAACTCCTCTTCCATCCCCTTCCCCTCCCTAGCCTCATCCCTTCTTCCATCTCTTGGATGCTTCTTTTTCATAAAATACCTATTTCCTTTTCTTTTGTCTACATTTTATTTCATCCCTTATTTCTTACATAAGAGAAACCTTGTGATGCTGAAGCTTTTGTGTCTGATTTATGTCACTCAACATTATGGTCTCAGGGCACCATTTCCTACAAATGACTCAAACTTTTTTTAATCCCTTCATCTATTGCTGTACGTATAAGCTACATCAAGATTTAGCTATTATGAGTTGTGTTGCAATAAACACAGATACACATGTACCACTGCAGTATGATTCTTTGGGAAAGATGCCTAGAGGGCGAATAGCTCAAATGGCATTTCTATTTTTAGCTTTTTGAGGAATTTCTATGCTGATTTCCATGGGGAGGTTACCTTTGTTTTCCTGTTTGTTTGTTTTTTTTTGTTTTTGCAGAACCGGGGATTGAACTCAGGCCCTTGCACTTGCGATGGAAGCACTTATTCCACTTAGCCATCTCCTCAGCCCGTTTCCCTGTTTTCACAGAATAGAATCTGTTTTTGCCTTACTGGGCTTTGGGTTTTCTTTAAAGAACCTTTATAAGTTCTAAAAATTGTTATTCATTAAAGTTACAATTTTACCTTTCATATGTAATGCACATTAAGAGTAATTTTGTATGATATTGTTGTAACCTGGCTCAACCAAATTCATTTTGTAAAATTTATGTAAACTCCATTTCAAGATGCACCCTCTTGCTGTTCTGTATGTGCTGTTCCCCTTTCCCCCTTAGGCTGCTCCTGAATTGACCCGTCCATTTTCTGCATAAAAACCATGGAATGTCACCATGTATCAAGAAATGCCTGTCATAAAACCCTCCTGTTAGTCCCTGTTGTAAAACCCCCTACTCTAATGATGTCTGGTTCAAACTGAGTTCAAAAAACTTGCTTTACCTTACCTTAAAAGGACAAAATGTAAACTGTATTGTTTTACTTCACCTACAGCAGCTTGTGGTCCTCAAGCCTAAATACCCTTCACCCTGTAACTCTATGTGCCCCTTTGTTCTCAGACTAGGGTGACTGCCCCTGGGTACCAGCTAAAATAAAGCGCTTCTTTTTTCATTTTGGACTTCCCTCATTGTCATTTGATTTTTGAGCTACAAGTTACAACAGATATAAGACTAATGGCTATTCTCCATATCACAAGCTGGACTTGTGAATATTCTCGATTAAATAAGTCATCTTTCCTTCCTAATTCCTGTCATTGATGTTTCTGATTCTGTGCCTGATTTAGAATTCTTGTTTCTTTTATAATGGTGTATGATTATTACTCCACAACAGTTTTTACTTCTATATTTTTATCTGCAGTGAGGTAATCCTTCTTTTTGATTTCTCCATCATCTTCTTTTGTTTTACTGTAGTTTGTCAGTAATAAAGCTTTTTTGCATACTTTGTTTCTCAGTAGACATGATTGTTTCTGGTGTTAGAAAGAATTTTTTTTTTTTTTTTCCTCTAACAGAGCTAAATCAGGGACTAGATTCAGGCTATTTCTTTGGAAGGTGACATCAGGAAACTGGAATGAGAAACAGAGACAGGAAAGAAGAGAATGCCAATACACAAGTGAGTTGCTGACATTGCCTCTGTGGGAAACATAGGTGCCTCCCATGACTACATATGAAAAACCTAAGACTGGGATCTTTCTTCTTTTTTTTCTATTTCTATTTGGTTAGAATTTTCTAACCAAAACTCTATTTTTGGTTTACTCTAAGGAGTAAACTAAAAGAACTCCCATTTCAGTCCACTCATCTGACCACTCAGATACACTCAGGCCCACTTTAAGCTCACTGTACTGGTTTGAGGGAGATGTCAATTGCAATATGTAGAAAATCAACACAAGAGGTTTATCACAAGCTGGTCTCCACACTGCTGATGGTCACAGGCTGCAATCACCATTATTTATATCCTCTACATCCTTTCTATAGGCTCTTCATTCTTGACCAGTAATTTAGCTGTACTCCACTAAGTTAGTGACCCATATCTTCTACTCTCAGGGCACAGAGCCTTGACTACTGGGCCCTCATCAGGATGCGGAACATGGAAACACTGAGTTACCTCTGCAAGTCTTCATTTCACATGCAGTAGTAGGCCTAGGTGCAGGATGACCAACATAGCAACTCCTTTGCTTGCTACTATTCCCTCTACTGTGACAACCTCAAGTAACTAAGCAGAAATTTGAGTCCATAGAACTTTTACTGTATTTCCAGATAAACCCCTAATATTTAGGGTCAAGAACCTCTAATCCAGCATAGTGTACAGTGTTGTAGCTCAAAAAGAGAATGACAACGAGGCAAGTCCAAAAGGCAAAGAAGCACTTTATTTTAGCTGGTATCCAGTGCCGTACACCCAAGCAAAATAGCTAACCGGCCAGCACCTCCTTCTGAATTTTGGATTTGGTTTGGTTCCAGTATTTGGTATCCTACAGTGTGTACCTTTTGGAATGATAATGTTTATCTTGTGTCTTTGAATGTTGGAAGTATGTTGTAACTCAACAACGAGGCAAGTCCAAAAAGGAAGTGCTTTATTTTAGCTGGTACCCAGAGGCAGTCACCCTAGTCCGAGAACAAAGGGGCGCATTGAGTTACAGGGCAAAACGTATGAAGACCACAAGCTGCCATAGAGGAGGTAAAACAATACAGTTTACATTTTGTCTCTTTTTTTTTTTTTTTCCATTTATTTTTATTTTATTCATTTTGTCTCTTTTAAGGTAAGGTAAAGCAAGTTTCCTTGACCTCAGTTTGAACTGACATCATTAGAGCAGGGGGTTTTGCAAAAGGCACGAACAGGAGGGTTTTACAACAGGCACTAATGGGAGAGTTTTACGACATATACTTGTGACATTCCATGGATTTTTGCAGAAAACAGGGACGGGGTCAATTCAGGAACAGCATAAGGGGGAAACGGGGGTAAAGGGGAGCGGCACATACAGAACAGCAAGACATAAATTTTACAAAATGAATTTGGTTGAGCCAGGTTACAACATTTTAACTTTTCATTTGTACAGGGGCTCACAATGAAGAGTTTGCTTTTGATCTTGGACTCTTTGAGACCCAGATTTTTCAGCAATCCTGAAACTACTGGGACTTGGGCAACTCTTAGAAATGGAGTATCATGTCTTTTGCATAAAGGGATATGCATGAGCCTTTGGGAGTCCTGGGGAGGAATGTTATGGTTTGTGTCTAGTTGTTCCCCCAAAGCCTCATGAAGTCATGGGGTGGCTTCTGGAGTTTGTAGTTGATTATTGTGGGTGTGGGTGCTGCACCGGCCCTAGAGCAGGTAATTTTCATTACAGTGTAAGGTGGAATAAGAGGCTGGTTAGCTGCCTGAGCTGCTGCCACAGAAGGCTGCTCTCTGCCATGTGCTGCTCTGCCTTGGACTGAAACCTCCAGTAACTGTGAGCTAAATAAACCTTTCCTTCCTTCATTTAGGGTGTTGGGTATTTGTCACAGCAATGAAATAAAAGTAACTGAGACAGTCATCAAAGAACAAAAATAGCCATAGGCAATAAAATCATTTCCACAGAATTACCACTCCAGTGGATCTACAGCTTAAGGTATTGATCATACATATGTTATTCACTTACTTCATGTGATCATCTGCCACCAAGATGATGGCTTGTTTGGTCCCCGATAGTTGATAGTAAGAATAGGGACATACCTTTTTCATCTTTCAATTTTATAACATACTTTTTCTCTTTGGTATACTAACATTTCTGTGGAGACTCAGCTTCTCAGTGTAACCTGGGGTGAAGCAATAGCAAGAATAAAGAAAAGATAGATAAGAGATAAGATCTGGGTTCAGTTGGAAGCCTGTTTGCCTTGGGCAAAGTAACCAAGAACAACAATAGTAGTGTTTATTTTACCTTGGCAAAGTTAGTATCAGGAGATACATGGTTGCCTAGTGACTACTGGTTAAAACTGTCCAGACAGGATGCTTTTCTTGACTGAGGTAGCCTGACTGCTGCACTATAGCCTTGTCCTGCCCTCACACACATGACCAATTTCTGGCTTCAGCCGCTACCTTTTTCATTTCCAGATCTTTTGGCATTTTCTTCCTATATAGTCCCCTTGTTCCAAATGTGTCCATGTCTCATTATAAAAGACTATCACTGAGTTGTGCAAAACTCATAAAGTAGTATCATAAAGTACTTATGATAAGAGATTGTAACACAAAATTATAGGTTCTTTTTCACAAATAAAAACAAATTAGTAAAATAATTAGAACTTGAAAGATTTCACTAGAAACAATCATCAAAGGTAAATATAACATTGAGTACAAATATATGAAAAATTATCCATTATAAATCAGATATGAGTGTATCTCATGCAAACAATAATTGACTGGCTGAAATGACAGCTGCCTGAGCAACACTTGGCACAGTCAGTACATAAACAAACATGTTCCCTGAGTAACACTCAGGGCAAACTGCTAAGTAATTAAAAGGGGAGCTGTACCCAATATAGCCTCCTAAATTGGATCCCAGAAAGGGCATTAGTTGAGCTGGACATGCACCTCAATGGTAGAATGCTTGTATAGTATGTTCCAGGCTCTGGGTTTAATCCCTACTATTAGGAATAAATTAGAATAGAACAGAACAGCAATGGAAAAGCTGTAATATCAGAATACAATAGTCAGTTAAATGAATAGTAATGTCCCAGGATTAGCTTCTAACCTTGAACCACTTTTTAGTATTTAAAATTTTAACACTAAGGAAATTTAGGGAAAAGGCACAAAACTTTTCTATGCTATTTTGTTAAGTTTTCTGTACATCCAAGATTTGTTCGAAATTAAGTTGATTAGAAAGGGCAGGGAGGCAGGGGAGATAGTTTGGCAGCATAAGTACCTGCCTGGCAAGCACAAGGTCCTGAGTTCAATCCCCTGCACAACATTTTGTGCCAGTGCCAGAACCTAGGGCATGCGATGATAATCACAAAACTGGGTGTGGAGGCACACGCCTGTAGTCCCAGCACAAGAGAGGCTGAGACCAGAGGATCACCACAAGTCTGAACTGCTTAGTGATGTTGCAGGTAGCTGAGTTAGACAGAAATATTATAGGCAGTCAGACAGGGCTAGGCCCTTGAAGGAGATAACAGAAGACAAGAGGCACAGATGCTCCCACCAAAGGCCAGACCTAAAGACAAAAGATCCAATAAATGCTGACCTCCCTAAAGATTGGCATCTGAGATTGATCATCACCCTGAGGGAGCCTGAAGAATCATTAATCCGGCTATTACTGGATGGCTACCGGATAAAGTCCTGCTCTACATTCATGCCTGCTTGTTACATGACTCACTTCTCCATTTGGTCCTGGACTGAATCAATTTTACCTGAGCAATTGTGCTTGTAATCCCATTGGTTGACCATAGTTTTGTCTCACCTCATGCCCACCTAAGTGAGTTCCCATGTTCTCCACCACCTTAGACCTACCTTACCGCATGGTTGTTCTCTATAAAAGTCCCTGGAAGAGACAGCTTCTGGAGAACAACGTGCTCGGGCCACCCTCTGGTCCCTCTTTCATACAGGAGCTTCCTTTCCCTCAGTAAATATATTCTGCTCATAATCTCCGTTTCTTTCTAAATTCATTCTTCGGTTTTTGAGAACACAAACTCATCCAGGTCAGGTCAGGAGATCATTTATTCCCCTAAATCATTTGGAGGTCACCCACCCAAGATCAGTTTTTCTCCCTGTATCAGTGAGACCTTGTATCAAATAAGTTTTTTTTTTCTTTTTAAAAAAATGCACACTTATAGTCACAGAAGGTTACTACTCAGAAGGCTGAGACAAGAGGTTCACTTGAAATAAGCAATTCAGGTCCAGCAATGGCAACATATGGAGACTGCCCTCAGCCCCCAGTAAAAAAATACACATATATTATGAAGAAATAAGCTTTGTCTTAATGGTAAATACTTCCCCGATACTGGTACAGATTAGAATGAAGTGTATACATGGAAAAAAGTGAAGGGGATGGATCAGAGGGCAAGTGTGCAAAGATAGATCTATTTACTCATCATCAATCTAGAATTTCCAGAGTAGAAAGAATCATGGAATCAGCCCAGTGCTGGTGTTCTCTGTGGAGGCCACTCAGCAGGTTTTGCAGTAGATGGATGAAGGAGGGCCCACACAGTAGTATCTCAGTCTAGTTCCTCAGGAGATTCTGATGTTTGCAGTATTATATACCATTGCGCTGATCCAGGAAGGTGAAATTACTTTGCAGAGCCAGAATGTCCCAGAAATAAAATTAGAACCAAATCACTTAACTTGAGGCCTATTCATCCAACTAAAGCCTAAAGTCCCAGACAAATTTGCAGGCATCTTAACAGTTCTCCTGGAGGACATAATCATTAAGTATAATCAGCATCAATAGGTTTATCAAAGACATTTTTTTATCATGTTGTCTTTACTTTATCCTAGAAGTAACCCTGGTTTTTATAACATATCTTAATACTACAGGTTTTTGTAATACTGTTATAGTTTGTATCTAGCTGTCACCCAAAAGCCTCTTGTAGTCATTGCAGTGGGCTTCTAGACTTTGATTAATTTTTTTTTGTGATTAATTCATGATCCAATGCTGGGATTATGGATATGAGTGCTACACCCAGCCTGGGGTACATAGCCTGAGTGCAATTTAAGTAAGGGAAAAAGGCTTGCTCTCTGTCTCTCTCTCTTTTTTTTTTTTTTTTTTTTTTTTGTGGGACCAGGGATTGAACTCAGGCCCTTGTGCTTGCCAGGCAAGAGCTTATTCTACTTAGCCATCTCCCCAGCCTCTGCTTCTACCTCTTGCTGCTGCTGCTCCTGCCTTTTTGCTCCTACTTCCACGTACCACTCTGCCTTGGAGCCAGCCAAGTATGGAGTGAAACCTCCACAAACTGTGACCCTTTCCTTCCTTGATTTTGGATGTTGGATATTTTGTCCCAGCAACAAGTGAAAAATAACTGAAGACTGTAGTACTACTTGGCTTTTTTTTTTTTTTTTTTTTCTTCTCAGTATTGGGAATTAAACCCAAGAGCACTCTGTCACTAAGCTATGTACTCTGCCCCCCACCCCTTTTATTCTGGGACAGGGTCTTGTTGAGCTGTCCTGGCAGGACTGAACTTGTGACCCTTCTTCCTTGTTCTCTTCAGTGCTAGGATTACAAGTAAGGGCCCTCTTTTTTTTTTTTTTGAAACAGGGTCTCACTATGCAGTTCAGGCTGGGCTTAAGCTCACTTTGTAGCTCAGGCTGGTCTCAAACTCACAGCAATCCTCCTGCCTCAGCCTCCCAAGTGCTGGGATTACAGGCATGCACCACCACGCATGGCTAGGGCCCTCATTTTTAACATGAGAAAACTGTTATTAGAGATATTAACAACTTGTTAAATGTTTCCAGAATTCAATTCTTAGATCAATACATTAGACTACCAAAAGTGCCTGTTTTTGAACATTCAAGTTACAAACTTTCACAGAACAGGCCTCACATTCAAACCTTTGTAGATGCAAACAAATTGCAGAAGCAAATCACAAGTTTACCAGACATTGCTACCATTGTGCTACTGTATGCTTAACACAGTGTGACAGTGTAGAGTAATACAGTGCTCAACCAGAGCCTCGGATATGTGGGAGACTGGGGTAAGGAGTGGGTGGTTAAACTCTGGGACAAAAGCACAAAGGTTCTGTGATGAGTAAATGGTTAAATTGTAGGGGAAGAGCATAAAGGTTCTGAAAAGTGAATGATTAAACAAGAAATTTAGATTAGTGAAGCATGTTGTATCTGCCCATTGTACTTTCTCTTTCCCCAAGAAAACTACCTATTCTTTTTTTTTTTTTTTTTTTTTTTTGATGGAACCCTGGATTGAACTCAGGCCCTTGCACTTGCCAGGGAAGCACTTATTCTACTGAGCCATCTCTTGGTCCAAACTACCTATTGTTGAAATAGCTCCTTTCCCAAACAGTTTTTCTTCTCCTTTTTTCACTTCCACTGATATTCTCTCTCTTTTTTTTAATCTCTTAAAAGAATGTTTAAAGAGAACAAAAAATAGTAAAAAAAAAAAAAAAAAGACATTAGAAATGATACAGAATTTCTGTATCAAAATGACAGGAACTCAACAATAGTTGTTATATTACATAATGTCTTCAAATTATTTGTTCAGAATATTAGTCACAAACAAGCAACATTGATAAAAAAAAGTTTTTAAATAACATAAATATTAATGTTGCTTTCAAAAGACCAGTAGAAATCAGCAGTACAACTACTCAAGCTATTATATATATATATATATATATATATATATATATATATATATATATATAATATATAATTTTATATAATAATATATATATTTTTTTCCTTCTTTTCTCCTTTCCTTCAAAATGGCAAATAAATATTTGAAAAAATGTTCAACACCATTGTTCACTTGAAAAATGCAAATTAAAACAACACTGTGATTTTATCTCACCCCAGGATGAATGGCTATTATTAAGAAGTCAACCAGTAACAAATGCCAGAGGGATTGTGAGGGAAAGGAACTCTTCTCCACTGATGGTAGGAGTGTAGGTGGTACAACCACTATGGAACTCAGCATGGAGATACCTCAGAAAAACAGAGTCAGAAGTGCCACTGAACTCAGCTGTCCCCTTTCTGGGTATTTTCCCAGAAGAATTGAAAACATCATACCACAGTGATACATGCGTACCCATGTTTATAGCAGCACAATTGATCACAGCTAAATCTTGGAAGCAACCCACATGCCCATCAACTGAGGAATGGATAAAAAAGATGTGGCATTTTTATATAATAGAGTATTACTCAGCTATAAAAAAATACACTTGAGGCTTTTATAGGATCCACCGATATTCTAAATAAAAGCTGTTCCATTCTCCACCTTGGGGTTTCTCATGAAAGTCTCCCTAAAATGAGCCCTCTTGGTTAAGATGGCCCCTCTGGGCCTCTTGGTGTTTGAATTAAGCATAATCTCCAAGTAACCATTCATCCTCAATGCCACACACCATCACAAGGATTTCCAGTTGCAAAAGGAAAAGCAGTGGTTATGTGGAGGGGACGGCCAGGCAGCCCAAAGTAATAACTCATGGAAACAAAAGTGAAAACAATTGATAATTGTTGTAGTATACTGTACCACCATTTCAAGGTAAGTGTAAAACTAAAAACAGTACTTTGTGT
Organism: Ctenomys sociabilis; assembly: GCA_004027165.1. Classification (NCBI taxonomy): domain Eukaryota; kingdom Metazoa; phylum Chordata; class Mammalia; order Rodentia; family Ctenomyidae; genus Ctenomys; species Ctenomys sociabilis. The sequence goes on from PVKA01007078.1 coordinate 23,628, forward strand.
ATGTAGGGTTTTTTTTTTTTTTTAATGCTTTACACTGTATTTTTGTGACAAAGGTCTATAAGACTCATCCTGTCAGATTTATGAATGAATCTGACTTACAAACTTTCTCCCAACACTGAACTAATTCATAAATTGAGGGCTTATTGTGGATTCCTTACACACATTCTTATAAGGTAGGAAAGGAGAATTCATGAACTTGTGGTTACAATCTGATGAGATCAACTGGTATGCAATATGGAACTGCATTAGCATTTGACTTTGGTTCTTTCATATATTTCAGTTTCTCTTGATTTTATGAGTGAATTAAGTGTAATCATTAATTCACTACTAAAAAATATTATTGTTGAACAGTGTGACAACAGATGAACAGAAGACAAAAAATAAATCGAGGTTTTCTTTTTTAATGTGAGGGCAATTCAAAGCAAATTAAAGAACTTATGAATGTTTTTTGAGAAATAACAATTTTAAGTAGGCAATTGTGAGGAAGATGACCATCATACAAGCCAAAGCCACATGATTCTGCCACAAGCCCCAAGGGGAGAGATCGATGCCCTGATTTGTCAAATACTGCTCTCCAGTACATCTAAAATTAAACAGAAAAAACAACATTTCATTCCTACCACAGATTCAGTAAAAAGCCTAGAGGTTAATTAATCATTAATTATCCCTTCAAAAATAATAACAGCTATTATTTTACTATATTCTATACTAAGCAACCTGTACCTAATGCATTGACCCATGAAAAAATCCAAAGGAATATAGACATTACACACATTCTTAAAAGGTAGGAAAGGAGAATTCATGAACTTGGCCAGTTCTACAGTCATAATATGAACCAAATTGCAAGCCGCATCTACATTCAGTACCAAATCTACAATGGTGTGGTCTTCAAAGGAAAATTTTTTCAAGTAACCTTTCACTTTGCTCCTTTTGGGAGATTTTACTCAGTTTTAACCAGTAAAACCTTTAGCTATTGCTAAGACAATCAAATCTCCTAATAGTTGTGCTCATCCAGAAGAAAGCTATCCAGGGCACAAGCTAAGCATTCTGAAACTACTACCACTTCTGTGAATCTCTTAGAAGCCAGCAGTTCCAAAATTAGCCATAGGCTTTCATAGTAAGAAAACTTTCACCCCACTCTTGTGAAGACCAGCTGTAGGTGATTAGGAACTCCCTGGTGACTTCTTATCTGGTGCTGTTTTTCCTGCCCACCCCTTCCTGACCAGCAGACTTGCAGTGAGTTAGTGTTGTACATACACCAAATCAAACCAAAGGAATAGGCAGAAACCCTCTTCAGAGGTTTTCCTATCAATCATACAAAACAGAAATAATAATAATATGTATATATTATTAACAGCTATTTCTATGCTACTGAAGAGATTTAAGCTATTAGCATTTTCTTTTTGTGTGTTAAACCTCAAACTAGTAATAACAATTACAGACAAGGAAACTTAAAATTTTAAGATGAGATCATTTAATTTTATTAAAACCTGTAACTGTTTTAATAACTAATCAAAATATGTATTTCCTCCATTAGAGAATACATCCTATGACAGAGTATTCTAAATCAACACACACACTGTTCAGGCTGTGATTTCAGGATGCCCCCATAGGCCAGAGTCTGAGCAAAGTACCATGATCCTAGCAGGACAGTCTTTACTCCCTCCCTGCTACTGCTGTCTTTCTAGTTGTCACTACTGTGCACAAGCTGGGATTCCAGGCAGCATTTAATCCAAATGTTCAGAAATCATACTCTCTTATAAAACTATCAAAGCGTTCTCTTTCAAACTCAATTGTTCCAATAGATCAGAACTCAAATTTCTAATCAAAAAGTATCTGAAGCTTCTTTTCATGACCCAAAAGCAATGAAGAAACACACAATATATTTTTCAATATTAAATAAAATTTGACTGTAGTAAAATAAAGGGACAGCATGTCCCTGTACCTTAGCACACAACAGTGTTACAGATCAGAAAACAAGCTTAGCAAGTTTTATGGATCTGAAAGGACTCTCACTAGTCCTAGGCCCAGCGCCCTTCTACCTTATACTACAGTAACAAGCACATGCATTATGACACCAAATGGGAACTTACGTTGCATAACTGTTGTCACAGGTGTCATTTTGTGTTGTATTGAGTCCTGGACAGAAGTTTTGCCCCATAAATTCATTATGCTGCAAAGCCTGTAACACAAGCAGAGGCCTGGTTAAATTTAATCCTTATTACTATTTTTGAAACATACTTTTTTACATTTACAGTCTGTACCAAAATAACTAACAAGTTCCATGGGGACTCGGATATTACTTATAAGAGGCAAAGAATTTGGCTAAGACAGAAAAACCCTGGCTATATTATTCAAAAGCTACTTTATTTTCCTATAGTTTTTATTTTTTTTCTAAAAGTATTTTTATAGTGCTGGTATTAAATCCAAGTCTCATGCCTGCTTGGCAAGTGCATGCTGTCCTACATCTCTAGAGCAGTTTGATTTGGTTTCAGACAGGGCCTTTTAAGTTGCCCAGGTTTGTCCTGAAGTCATGATCCTCCTGCCTCAGCCTCCCAGGTGGTTTCAGTTACAGGCTCATGCCATCATATACGACTTTTTTCTCCAATTTTATAATGCCACAAACACAAAAATTAAAGTGACAGAAGTTTCTTATAAATATTATTTATTCACAGTAATAATTTTTTTTTCTTTTTCTTTTTTTTTTTTTTTTTTTTGTCTTTTTTGAGACAGGGTCTCACTATGCCGTTCAGGCTGGCCTTAAGCTCACTTTGTAGCTCAGGCTGGTCTCGAACTCACAACAATCCTCCTGCCTCCGCCTCCCGAGTGCTGGGATTACAGGCATGCGCCACCATGCCCGGCTTTTCACAGTAATAATTTTTTACTCATTTGTTTTGATCAGAACAAATTATAACTATGAGAGTTAGAAATTCACACAAAAAACTTCTGCTGGAGTTAAACTTGTTCAAGTCAATATGGTTATCAGTATTATATGCTTTTTGTTCTTCTAATGTTCCTTTCAATAAAGACTATAAGTTCTAGTCTCCCATGCTTTCATGCATTTTCTTACAGTCCAAACAATACATTTTTCATTTATTAGTCAATCTAAATCCTTTAGCTGTGGGATTCCTCCCTACCCTTTATCCCCTTCAATAGATTGAGAGGAAAAGCATCCTGGCCTAGAGAAAACAAGGGCTAATAAGACATTCTTATCTATTGCTTGTTAAAGGACATTCCTGGGCAACAGACCATAGCTCAGGGGCAGGGAAACAGTGTGGTCAGGACCTATTTTGATTGCTCCCAGACTGGATCCCAGGTACAACGGCCAATGAGGACAACTCACTGTAAAGCCATATCGAGGAATGCTGAAGTACTGAAGCCAGGAGAGCCAAGGACCAATGGTTTTGAGATTTACCAACAGACCTGAAAAGAGCTAGAAACAACAAAAGTTCACAATCAGAAGTAGTCAAGTGATTTCATGAAGAATTCCTCTTTAGGAATCCTATAACCTTTTAAACATTTCTGCTATGACCAATACTTTCTTGAAATTCCTTCCACCTCCAAATACTAATCTTCCTCCTTTGTATATGAATACATCTGCATAGCTTAGACTATGTATGGAGATAAAGAAAGGAAAATAAACTTATTCTCTACATGACATATCTCACTTGCCTAAAAGGTCCTTATTTATCAGGTCTGTGTCCATAACTTTCTCTGTCACTGAACACAATGGAAGTTTAAAAGGTAGTCTTTCCTCAGTATCCAAGAAGAACTGGTTCTAGGATTCCAAACTGATACCAAAATCTGCAAATGATCAAGTCTCTTATGTTTAAAATGGTATAGCATTTACATGTAATCCTTGCATATTCTTTATGTTTTAAACACATATATCTTGTATGTTGAAATTCATTTTGACATTGTTTATTGATAGGTTCTCAGCACAACACAGAAATAAGCAGAAGGAAAAAGGGAAAGGGCTTTATTTTCTTTGAGGACATGGACAGAATTTGGGAAGGTCAAGGAATTCTTAGGACTGGACAAAGGAAGGCTGAGGCTTTTATGACCTTCTGCCAGGGGAGGGGTTTGAAGGGCATGTTTAGAGATACCTGAGGAACTGATTGGGTGAAAGCAAATTATGGGATGAGTTTGAGTAAAAGTGGGGAGGTATTTTTTTGTTTTAAGGGCATCAACCATATTAGATGACCACCATAATGATTTTAGCAATTCACACTTTATAAATGATAAACCTATCATTTATAAAGAATACAACATAAGGACTGGAGAGATGGCTCAGTGGAATAAGCGCTTCCCTGGCAAGCACAAGGGTCTGAGTTCAATCCCCAGTTCTGCAAAAGAAAAAAAAAAAAAAAAAAGAATACAGCATAAAAGTTATGTAAATAGTTGTACTATACTCTCTAGGGTAAATAAAAAAGTTTGTGCAGTCATGTTTGTCATATATTTACATGAATGGCTGTTTGAATCTTAATATACAGAATCCATGCATACCATGGGCATTGTACTGGTTACAGCTGCTGTGTCCCCTAATAAATGGAGCAATTTAAGAATAGACCAATGCCACAGCAACCACTGAAGAAGAGTAGCCATGGCCCTCTGCTATCCCATGGCCGTGGGCCTCAACAAGGGCCACAAGGTGACTAAGAATGTGAGCAAACCGAGGCACAGCCGCCATCGCGAACGTCTCACCAAACACACCAACTTCATGCGGACATGATCCGGGAGGTGTGCGGCTTCACCCCCTATGAGCACCGCGCCATGGAGCTGCTCAAGGTCTCCAAGGACAAGTGTGCCCTCAAATTCATCAAGAAAAGGGTGGGGACGCACATCCTCACCAAGAGGAAGCGTGAGGAGCTGAGCAACATGCTGGCCGCCATGAGGAAGGCAGCTGCCAAGAAGGACTGAGCCCCTCTGAACTTTGCAGAAAAAAAAAAGAATAGACCATAACAGTCCTGAGCACCACACTCCCCTCTCGACTTCCATATAACAAGATGAGTTGTCTACAAGGGATTTTCCACTGTATCTGTGACCTTAAATCTAATACAGGGTTCAGAATGAAGACTTAAAAGTCTAGAACGGATAATGTGGTAAAGTACAGCAGAAACTATAGTTAATACCTTAATTTAAATCACTATTCCAATGGAGATGCCAGGAAGGATATTCAAGATGAGCAAGAAGTAGCCATGAAGTTCACATAAAACTTGCCCCACCTGGGATGAAGTTGTACTGAGATTTGCAAAACAATGGCAATGCTCTTGGTGCATCTACATACACTGAGATTTGACCTAACTAACTGCTTAGTATATGAACAAAGTTTTATTACTGGTTTTACAAGTCCTACAGAGAAAGGAAATCTTTATGTAAGAAAGCATCAAATAAATTAAAACTTTCCAATTATTGAATATTATTTTATTGATTGGATGATGCTATAGAAAATATAAGGAAAACTCAGCATTTTCTCAATGATACCTACATTGGTAATTGCCGAGTTCAAATTGAAGATTTTAAACTTAAGGAGAGTGTGTGTAAGTTAAGGAGCTCTTAAACATCTACGGGAATGTGTTCCATTCATTTGAAGATTCACCTACATTGAGTATCTAACAGTAGGGCTAAGCAAAAGAAAAACAGAAATATTTGATGTAAGATTCTTAGGAACTGAGAAAGGAGATGAACTAGTATTGTGGACTTCAAAATTTTAAAACACTGCTTTTCAAATACAACAAGCAACAAAAGACAGATTCACCATGCTGCACACTGTTATACTTCTCATGGGAATTTCCTTTCACCCCACAGAGTAGGGCATCGAAACATGTTATCTCTGCAGTGGTTAAAGAATCAGCAGTTCTCTATTGCCAGCATAAAAGGCAGGTAAATCACCTGACATTTTTATAAAAGAATCAGCTAACCAGAATTGGCTTTGGAAGTTCTAATTTGTCCACATTTCACACAATGTCATCAGAAAGTATCTAAAAATTCACTATGTGATTATATTAGCACAGTGATAGTAATTACATTGAGCATGAGCAGAAATGGCTGGATAGCGTGAGGAAGATGGCTGGTACATTCACTAATATATACTATACTAAAGTCTTATGGCCTCCTGAAAACATCAAGGTAATCTCTTTCTAGGACAGATGAATGTCAAGATATAGGAAAAGAATTAGGGAAGCACACTTCATACTCACCATCATAAACACAAAAGATATGGTCATGAGAAGTGTTGCTACAGAGACCACAGTCTGACCTGCTGCTATGGCCAGTGCCATGGAACTGGCTGTGTAAGCCACCAGCATTAGGGTAAACATCATTGTGAAGAAAGCCGCTGCCGATGGTTTCAATCCTACAAAGAAAAGAAAGTGTCAGTTCGGCTGCCTAAATCACCATATATTTGGGTGACTCTATTCAACCATCATGAGTCACCAATTTCATATTTTCCTTCCATGTAACTACATGAAGTTATAATAGTTCAATTTCTTATGCAAAAGAAATTCTATAACACCTGTCCTCCTGTCTGTACAATTATAATCTTTCAATTTCTGAGGTAGAGAGCTCTTAGGCAACACAATGGGCCAGAATTCTACCGTCTACTCTTCTAAAGAAAATGCATCAATAACCATTCACTTTCCTAGACATCTGCACAGTACTCCCATTTGCTGTGACTGCACTCTTGAGGAACCTAGGGTCAGGATCTCATCGCTACTGCTACAGGTCAAGGAGTCTTAAGATATGGGAACAGGTATAAGAATACTGATCAAGAGTGTGCAGGTCTAGATTGCGTGACTAATTCTTTATGACATACCTCATTTGTAAAATAGAAGATAGATAAAGCTCAAATACTAGCCTTTTCCATAGAATCCTGTCTGATGTATGTGTATTAGTAATATATAAAAATTCTGAAGCAGTAAGCCTGAGATGAAGACTAAGCAGAGTAAATGTGATTCAAAATCTACACTAGATATTCTCAAAGGGGAAGGAGAAAAGAAAGGAAAAGAAATACACAAACAAGATAACTAAGATAGCTGTACTACTAATTTTTTTTCAGTTCATTAAAGGGAACAGTCTGTGCTTATATTGTTTGATCAGTCCTGCACACCATATCTTGTAATATGAGCAATTACTATTATACTGAGTTAATTGCCTATTATACTGTTTCAAAATTTTGTATCATTGTTTTTGTTCTTTTTTATTTAAAATTTTAAAAAAGATGGAGAATACACAAATGGGTGTGTCTACATCTATCAAACAGGTAAATAAACCCTGTTCTAACACACTTCCTTTGGGAATAGATAGAAGAGAACATACGTATATATACTGCATTTTATCTGTCTACATATCTCTCCATATCTCCATGGAGACATAAAATAAAATACAGAGAAATTGTTGCACCTCATAACCAAGGCTAAACACATCCTCTCTGTCTTGTTACTTACCTAACATGAAGTACACAATACAAGTAAATATAACACTTGGCAGCAACCTCATTGGGAGCAAATCAGAAAATAATTTTGCAAAAAAGTAAGATGCCACTCTGTAGTATCCACTGATATACTCGTGCCTAAGAAGAGAAAAACACATAATAGATCTTAGACTGGTTTTAATAGGCAAAGATAGATGAGATACTTGCTGTACAGATTTCTGCTGCCACCTGGGGCAGAACACACCAGCTTCCCACAATGGCCCAGCTGCCCATTCCCCTCTCCCTTCACTCTCTCAAGCACCAACCCCTCTGGATATTCAGCACCAGGAGGCTCACTGTGAGCCTCTCTCCCTGCACAATTCCTTCCAGCAGCCACCCACACTGGCTCATAGCCATCTTCCCAGAAGCAAGGTGATCTCCTCACTTTCTTCAGAGACTCTGCCTCTCATTAGTCATCCTTTTCTGAAGGACAGTGTTTTAGGAACTAATTTCTCACTAGTTATGGAGGATTTTCTTTTCTCCACTTCTGATTGCTAAGGTGATAATGCTATTTTCCAAGGCCTACAATGCAGATTCAGATCAGTATACTCTATTTCCTCTATTCTATTGTCAAGAGGAAGGAAGGAAAGGAGGGGGAAAAAAAAAAGACCTTCTTTCAATGATATACCTCCAAGCACACAACTATTCCATCAGTATCTTCATTCCTTCCTGCTCTGATGATCCCTTTCTTTGGCATGTAAACATGGGCCAGCCACTTCCATGGGTGAAAAGCAAAAGAAACATGAGGCTGCCCTTTTACTGCAAAGCTGCCCTCTGGCCCTTTCCACTCCTCCACCCACCTATGGCTACTCTTGGTCACATTCTTTGTCAACTTGACCACCCACCTCCAATTGGTTGAATTCACCTTTGTCCCTCAAACTTTTCTTGAAGGGACATCATGATCTATTACTGGTTAAAATTTTAAAATAGAATTTTTAGCTTCCTTTTGTCACTGACTTGGCAGCACTGGGATTTCGCTGATCTTGACATCCCTATCTTTTGATAGCAGGCCTCCTGTGTTCTTGACTTTTCACTCTGCCCGTGACTGCTTTTTTTTCAACTACTGTTATTGTTCATCTTCACTTGTACCTCAAAAGCTCATCAAGAATATGTATAATTTGCATGCATATGTATCAACTTAAGAAACCTAAAAATACTAATAATCCCTGGGATGGCATCTTTGACCCATCAGCCCCTGACGCCCTTCCCAGGACAAGACAGAGCTCACGTGAAGAGCTTCTTCTCCACTACAAAGAGCTCCACGGCGGACACACTGCTGAAACACTGGTTGGTTGTCAGGAAGAACAGCACGCCAGCTCTTTCAGGATGGAAGGGGAACAAAGCACCACAGTCAGTCAGTTCAACACGTAGGGCAGTTTCCTACCCACAGAATTCTTTCCATAAATTATATAACATTCAACAGATTTAATATTTTAAAAAAAAGTAAAACTGTTCTAACTGAAACAGGGAGGGAGGAAATTATAACCGTTAGGTCTGTTTTCTGTCTCTGTCTCCACAGTGGGACCCCCTTGAGTCCATATTATAGCACATCTTGACATTCACACCCTTACACTATTGAATTCCAAACTGTGTTACCCTAAAAATCATAGGCTGAGCCAGCTGTAGTGGTAGGATTACATGCCTGTAATCCTACCACTTGGGAGGCTGAGGCAGGAGGATCATTGTGAGTTCAAGGACACACAATGAGTTCAAGGCTGGACTGAACTACATAGGAGACCCTGCCTCAGGAAAGTAATAATAATAATAATAATATCCTAAAAATCATACACTAAAGCCTGAACTCCCAGAATGATGTTACTTGGTAATGGGGACTTTCAGAAATATAAGGTAGATGAGGTCAGGAGGTTGGGGCCCCCAAATTAGGATTACTGAGTGTCCTTAAGTAGGGAGAAACCAGACATCCTCTGCCAAGAGAGGACATAGAATAATGGAGGGTACTGCAGCTGAGTTGGGGTCCTCAGAAGGTCCTGATACCAGACTACAGAATTAATGGACCATAACTTCTGTGCTTTAAGCTGTTCAGCCTAAGCTGTTTTGTCCAAATTTATACATTGGCCACGAAGATTCCATCGTGTTCCATTTGATCAATGGAAATGCCAGGTAACATTCCCAAAGTCTAAACAGGAAAAAAAAAAACCCAGAAAGCTAAATAAATCAAAAAGATTTAATTATCCACAAAAGTTTTAGAACAGGATAAAGAAGTAAGAAATGAAAGAAGAGGAAGCCCTTATAGGCACCGTATTACAGGCACTGACTACACTCCCACCAGGAAAGCCTCAATGATCATGCCTCCATGGGACAACTCATGCCCTACATGGCTTCTAAGGAGCTCTGAAAGGAAAATAAAGCAAAGCAAAAAATTTATAATTATGAAGTATAAATTAATTTGTGCATCCACATGAAAAATAAGACAATGCTTATTTCTCAATAAAAACATTTAAAAAGATTTAAAAAGGAAAGTACCCAGTTCATCTACACTCTGATAGAAACATACACTTTACAAAAGAATGGAACAGGGACAATCCCTTCATAACCAAACAGTTTAATTCACAAGGAGGACGTTACTTGGAATAGAAAGAGTATGTTATTTAAATGACATCAAAACAAAATATTTCTTAAAAATGTAAACCTAAGTGTCCACAGAGATTTGATAATTCTTCTTTAATACCTAAAAAATGAATAAGGAAGGGCATGAACTGCTTTATTTTTTTTTTAATTTACTTATTTGGATTTTAACTTGAAGAGTGAAAAATAAAGCAAAAACAAATAGAGAAAATGAATAAACAGGGTAATATACAACAATACACATGTTACAGATTTTCAAAACATGGATAGCTAATTATATATAAATAATTATATATATACAATGTGTGTGTGTGTATTTTTTAAATAAAACAATCCAACAATAGAAGTGGGTTATCCACAGAAGTTGTTGACTTGAGCCATTCACAGTACATTAATATGATTTTACTTTATTTATTTATTTATTTATTTATTTATTTTTGTGGAAGTGGGGATTGAACTCAAGCCCTTGTGCTTGCCAGGAAAGCACTTATTCTACTGAGCCATCTCCCCAGCCCCTGACTTTAGTTTATATACCTTCATCTTTATACTTTTCTGATGGATGGTTAAGACCAAGACAAGCTGCTTTAAATCCAAATATTTATCCAATTGTTAAAATGAAAACAGTCAGGCCCAATAGGTAAGTAGCTATGAAATTTACCTACAGAAATAAATTTACTGTCAAGATAAAGCTAATTTCAGAAAACGGGAAATTTTCTTGTCTTACATCTAACAGCACAGTAATGTTCATAATGATCCAGTGGACTCACATCTATCATATCAATTTATTAGTTTGATTTATAAAAAATTTTTAAACTATAAATGGGCAATGTATGGTTTCATAATTACCCAATATAGAGGGATATTATGATTTCTGAATACAATGTGAAACAAATTAGGCCAATTCAAGTGATAATTATTACTTCAAATGTTACCTCCAAATTTTATGGTGAAAACATCTGAAATTGACATTCAATAATTTAGAAATATACAGTACTGTTATAGGGGAGTGTACTGATAATTGAACTCAGGACCCTGTAGTTGTCAGGCAGGCATTTGTACCACTGAGCTGTATCCTCAGCCCTACAATATATTACTCACTGCCATCTCCAAAGTGTAAAATGTATCTCTAAGAAAAACACTGAGGGCCAGGGAGATGGCTCAGTAGAATAAATACTTGCCTGGCAAACACAAGGGCCTGAGTTCAATCCCTGGTTCTGCCAAAAAAAAAAAAAAAAAGAGAAAGAAATCAATGCCTCTTTGTCTGAGAGTTCATACCCTCGACCATCAGCATATTCTCTTCTCAGTCTCCAGCAACCACTATTTACTTTTTGCTTTTAAGACTGAAAAATTGTTTCACATAGACAAGAACATGTGGCATCTCTCTTTCTGTGTCTGGTTTGTTTTACTTAATATAATGTTCTCTATCTTATTGATTTTTCTTTTTTATGGCTCAATAGTATCCCACAGGATATACACTATATTTTCTTTATACATTCATTTGCTCCTGAGCAATAATACTGATTTCATATCTGGACTATGAATAGTGATGCAATGAACACGGGAGTGCTTTAACGAACTGATTTCAAATACTTTCAAAAATGTCCATTCAGCCAGGCGTGGTGGCGCATGCCTATAATCGGCACTCGGGAGGCTGAGGCAGGAGGATTGTTGTGAGTTCCAGACTGGCCTGAGCTACAAAGTGAGCTTAAGGCCAGCCTGAACTGCATAATGAGACCCTGTCTCAAAAAAGACAAAAAAAAAAAATTAAAAAACTAAAAAATGTCCAAAAGAAGGATTACTAACTAGGTCCAAACATTTTTAAAGATCTATTTCCCCTAGTTTGTTCAGCTATCACCATAAGCAAGGTGATAAGTCTACTGAGTCAAAGGAACTCATAATTTAACATGATTCAAATCCAGTTTCTCAGTTACTGCTACTTATTCTATCCTGAAAAGTAAAAATTAAAATGCATAAAGGAAATTATCTTGTAAGCAATAAGAAAAGATAAATTGAGCATCAAAATTAAGAACCATGAACATATTATGCTAAGGGCAAGATGTCAGGATATTAAAATTAAAATTAATTTAAGAGCATTAAAATTAAAGTGAAAAGACATCATACAGAATTACAGCATATATTTTCAGATACTCAATATGATAAAAAATTAACATCCCATATACGTAGAGCAATAAGCACCCTTACATGCCGTGCTCAGAATACAAAATGATGCAGATGCTATATACAGTAGGGGCAGTGCCTCAAAAACCAACACAATTACCATATGATTTAGCAATTTTACTTCGCTGATCCCAAAGGACTGAAAGCAGGGATTCAAACAGAATTTTAGACACATAGTAACATAAATTCACAACAGTCAAAAGCTGGAAGAACCACATTAATATAAATGAACCATGAACATATTATGTGAAGGGCAAGATGTCAGGATATTAACTTATGACTCCACATGTATCTGGTCCCTACAGTAGTCAAATTCAGAGATAGGACTGTCTTTGTTAACTACTTTAATGTAATTTTATGGCAATTTGATTTAGGAAGACTGAAAAAAAAAATTCTGGAGTTAGATGTTAGTGATGTACAACAATGTGAATATAGTTAAGGCCAAAAAACTACACATTTAAAAATTATTCAAAGGTCAATTTTATGTCCTTAATAGTTAATACAGATAGATATTTATATCTATATATGAAAAAGAAAATGAACTCTTCTATCCAGTTTTCCATTCAATGACTCATCCCATCCCATAACAAACCAATAACATTTATCCTGCAGTTGTCTTCCATTCAAATTCTTTTTTTTTTTTTTTTTTTTTTTTTTTTTTTTTTGAGACAGGGTCTCACTATGCAGTTCAGGCTGGCCTTAAACTCACTTTGTAGCTCAGGCTGGTCTCGAACTCACAACAATCCTCCTGCCTCAGCCTCCCAAGTGCTGGGATTACAGGCCTGCGCCACCACGCCCGGCATCCATTCAAATTCTTAATCTTAATTCTTTTTTTTTTTTTTGCAGAACTAGGGATTGGACTCAGGCCCTTGAGATTGCCAGGGAAGCACTTATTCCATTGAGACATCTTCTCGGGCCCCTTAATATTAGTTCTTTTTTTCTTTTCTTTTCTTTTCTTTTTTTTTTTGTGGAATGGGGGATTAAACTCAGGCCCTTGCGCTTGTCAAGCAAATGCTTATTCCACTGAGCCATCTCCCCAGCCCTTAATCTTAATTCCTAATCTCACCATAAACTTCAACAAAGCAATAGAATTCTCCCAAAATTTACTCACCTATTCTGGATTCCAGCAGTGTTATGTTCTAGTTTGTAGTAAAGGGCCCCTATAACCAGTGCCAGAATGACTGTTACAACGATCTGCTCAAAGAGAAAAACAAAAATAAGAGTTTCAACTAGACATAAGTGCTTTTATATACTATTTAATGTTATTTACAGCCAAATCATTAGTTTTCACCACCGAAAATGATGAAAACTGCAAATGGACCAGGCAGTGCTGAGGATACAGCAGAGTGCTTCTTTAGTATGTGCAAGATGCTGGGCTCAAACACAGGAACTATAGAAAAAAGGTTCAGCCAGAGTCCCTGGGAGAATATACATTGGGGAAGTTATTAAATTGCTTCCAAATTAAATTGAAAAGTAAACTGCTTGCAAAACTGACAAAATATCAGAGCAGAACTTAGAATTGCTAAGGTTCTCCCAGGGACCATAAGACACTGCTGACTCAGGGCCTAGCTCAGGAGCTGGAGCAGGAATGCCACATGGGGAGTAGGGCAACACGGACACCCTCAGAAGTCATTGTGGAAAAAAGCAAAACACAGTCCATGTGGCTAACAGCTGAATTTGAATTGAATTTCCGGCCTCTGTTTTGATGAACACAGTTTTTGACTTCAAGAACTTCAAGTGAAAACAGGATGTCTTTACTTTTAAAAGTAAAAGTAAATTAAAAGTTTAAAAACACACAAATTCTAACAATGGAATTTTTCATGGTAAGGAAGTAGGGGTGAACAGGGCCCCACCTAGTGAACCTCTGGGGAATCCTACCCTAATAGAAAAATTCATTGTCACGCTCACCAAAATGTCCAGCCAGGCTTTTCTGGCTCACCCAAGTGCTTCCTTTACTCCTCTCCTACGTCACTACTTTTCCATCAACCTTGGCCTAAGGTCTACATGGCCACTCCAGCAAATAGTGCTTTATATCCTCACCTGTTCTCATCTATTCAGAGTGGAGGACTCCCAGGGAAAGTGGACAAAAATATCTCTTGTTTAAGATAAAAGGTCTCTTAAGACTTTGAATCATAAAGGGAATTAAGGGACATATTATGCTGTAATTCATCCGAGGAATTCTACTTACGACTAAAATAGCAATAATAGTAATACAACAAGTAATATTTTTAAAAAACATAAAATATCCTATACCAAATATACAAGAAGCTTCATTTAAAAATCTGAACACTAAAATATTAACAAATTTGTGAAAAATATTTTGGCATGACAATATGAAAGCAGAAAAACAGAATTATGACCAACTAGTTTGTGAAGACATCTAGAATAAACATTTACATGTTTCAAATAGAAGCTAGCCTTAAAAATCCCTTTGCCAACACAAAATTTTAGGAGGAAAAAACTACATTAGCCTGGCATATTTTCATTATCCTGAGGGTATAATCTACTCCACTGTCAACAGATTAAGCTTCTAAAAGAAATGCTGATAACTATCAACATGTAGCATTACACTATTTGTCTTTTTTTTTTTTTTTTTCAGTACCAGGGATTGAACTCAGGACCCTACACTTTCCAGGCAACCGCTTATTCTACTGAGCTATCTCCCCAGCCTATTTGTCTTTTAAACTGGACGCTCCTCCCTCTATTATTTTCATTCAAATTTGATACCTTATCTTAACAACATGGTTAGTATTGCCATTAGTGTGTTTCCTAAAGGCTTCAAAGTTCTAAAAGAATTCCAGTCAATTTTCATTTTCAGAAAACAGCGAATCCCATAATCATGGACTGCCTGTTTCAGTGCACTTGTCTTATTCTTTCTCCTATGCAAAAGAGAAAATCACCAGGCAAACTGAACACTGCATGGTGAGGCAGATGACACGGTCTACAAGTCTGGGCATCTGGCCTTGAGCCTCTGTTTTAAACAAAAGGATTTAAAAAAAAAAAAAGAAAGAAATTCTCCACATGTATTATCCTGTAATATGTTCAGATACATTTAATCAGTATTTCTCAAGATGTACTCTGAGGGCTGTTTGTGGCTCTCATCATGAACACACGGTTATATGTTTAAAAAGCTAATAGAAACAATGGCTCTCCAAGAGATTAATGATAAAATCTTCCAAACAGTTTTTTTTTTTTTTTTGTCTTTTTGAGATAGGGTCTCACTATGCAGTTCAGGCTGGCCTTAAGCTCACTTTGTAGCTCAGGCTGGTCTGGAACTCATAACAATCCTCCTGCCTCAGCCTCCCGAGTGCTAGGATTACAGGCATGCGCCACCATGCCCAGCTCCAAACAAATTTAATAAGGAAACCCTTGCACATTAAACGATGCTAAATATTCTTATGCAATTAATCTATTTATCCTCAAACTGCCCAAATATAATCTATTCTTAGAGGCCAACTCAACTGTATGAATAATGACTTTAAATCAAAATATAGCTATAAGTAAATAGATTTATCACTTGTAAGCCATAAAACACTGTAACAGTTTCATGTTCAAAAACTAAGAGAAATAAAAACCATGTCGGATTAATAAGCCTATGCCAACAGTTAGTAAACTATGGCCCACATTCAAACAAGGTCAGCCACCTGTTTCTGCTAAGCCTATAAGCTAAGAACAGCTTTTGCCAATTTTTTTTTTAATAGATATGAGAGAAAAAGATCAGATAATGTGAATTATAATAATCTTATAATATGAAACTGAAACTTGAGTGTTCGTGCATAAAGTTGTACTGTCACACAAGCAGTGTGCTCCTTTGCTTAGGTATTCATTTTGGCTGCTGTAACCCTAAAAGGGTTATACTTGAGATGAAGAACCTACTTGGAACCAACTAGCCCCTTTGAAAAATGGTTTACTAGTCCTATACTAACATTCCAGTACTTAGAACCTCGAATAAGAATGACCTACTATGCTCAGGAAGATTCAAGGTTCCACCCTTATTCTAGAGACTATTACTTCTTTGAGCACTGCTAAGATTCCTTTGTGAAACAGAGATCCCTGGTCAGACAAAGAGGCTGAACACACATGCTGGAGGCATTGGCCTGATGTTTGCACCACAAGGAAACATTGCAGCCAAAAAGGCATAATCCTGGAGTGCTGCAAGTGTTGTAGTCATGCCCTTCCAAAACTATCATGTATGAGTCTTGGATAAGAACTTATGAACTACTTTCTGAGCAAACCAAAAAACCTAAAGCGAAAAAAAACACAAAAGAATCAACTCATTGCCTGCTGTGCCTGCCCTGCCCCTGGGGTGTGCTGAGACAGCAATTGAGACTGGGTGTGGTAGTGAATGCCTGTAATCCCAACACTTGGGAGGCTGTAAACAGGTGGATAACTAAGTCAGATCTACTAGTAAGACCCTGAACACCCTGTAGACCCTTCCCTAAAATACAAAAATAAAATATCACTTTCAAAAAAAAAAAAAAAAATTACGCCCTCTCGCTGTTTAACAATGGGTGACCCAGGGTGATGGATCTAACTTGTGATTTTTTTCCAAGTGACATAAATCTATTCTCAAAAAAAAAAAAAAAAAAATTATATCTTGGATTTATAGGACAACTGTTCATGTTCTGAGAGAAATGACAAATCACAAAAACCAAAAATGTGCAGAACAGCTGACAAAGTGATATAAACAGGGCTATCAGCTCTCAGACACAGCTGCAAGGTTTGGGAGCTAAACTGGACTGTCAACTTGACTGGCCTGAGAGCCCCTGGGTGGTCTCAGGGGCATGACACTGGGGTTCCTGGCTCCTTCCTTTGGGGCTCATCCAGAAGCTCATCCCCTGTGCTCTGCTTCTCAGCCAGCATGAAGTGAGCAGCTTTCTCCACCGTGCCCTTATGCCATGATGTCCCTGCCTTGGCTCTGAAGTTATGAGCCAAATAAACCTTTCCCCCTTAAATTGCTGGGTTTGGATATCTGTGCCAGCAAAAGGAAAGATGAACAACACAAAAGGTGACAATACTGAAATAGGAAAACTATGGTGCTCATGTTAAGAAGTCAACAGTTTTTCGCCAGAGCTAAAAATATTTCATCTTCTCATACTCACAGCAAATAAGACAATTTGCTAAAACAGTATACAGTCCAAACTACCCTAGGGTGTACACAGTTCCTTCATCTGATGTCAACAACAAACTAACCCTCTTCTCCTGAGCTCCTTCTCTCTCCCTCCTTCTCTACAACCCTACTTAAATTTTCTGAATATTCCTTCTGCCATTTGACACACTACATATATTTTTTAGTCAGTCATCTTCTCCCTGCCCACATAAGAAAATAATCTTAATTAAACCAAATTTTCATTTGATCCCATTTTGTTCATTACTGTATTAGTGTTCCAAAATGCAACACAGGATGTTTTTTGGCAGAACTGGGACCCTGTAGTCCCTACACTAAATACATAAAAATTAATTGATTAAAAAAAATCCTGGGATGGAGGAGATAGCTCAGTGGAATAAGCGTTTCCTGGCAAGCACATGGATCTGAGTTCAATCCCCAGTTCCGCCAAAAAAAACAAAACAAAACAAAAAAATAAATAAAAACATAAAACTTGCATTGTGAATATTCATTAGAACCTGTCTAAATTATCAAAACTTCTGAGTTAGGCAATCTAAAAAACCACTAACAAAAGCTTTTCCCTAAGTGAAAAAATAAAAACTTGTTCTGTTGATAGCTTCTATATCCTAAATGAAGTGGGGATGATGAATAAATGGAAAGGTAGGTGGAAGATTAACATAATCCTAAAATAACAGTATATAATCTGATTTAATCCACCAGAACATGACTATACTCACAGGAGCATTTCATAGCATCATTAGCGCATGCCAGGTTACCTGAGCTATGGAGGCCTGAGGATTGCCCAGTAGGTTCTTGAATGAACGCTTGGCAATCCATCTCAGCTGGTGCCAGAAGGAGGTCACATAGGTGCTGTTCTCCTTGAAGGCTACCCTCCTCTTCTTCTTATGACCACCAGAAATTTGATCTAATTCAGCTTTTGTGTCTCTGTACAAGTCCGAAGTGGTGTAGAATTCACGAAGGTTTTCTAGGATTGGCTTTTCTCTGTTAGGCTCTTCAATCCTGTTGACTTTGGCATACAAGTAAATAAAGGAGAAATACTCTATTATTAATAGATAACTGATTTATATTAATAGATAACTGATTTAATTCAATTTTCTGTAACCTCACTGTCAGATAATATATTGATTTAGTTTGAAAACAGTGCCTCACTATGTTGCCTTAGCCATCCAAGTGCCGTAGCCATCCTGTGCTAGGATCACAGGCATGTGCCCCCATGCCCTGCAATATGTTGATTCTAAAGGTTTTGCATAAATAAATTATTAGATATGTCACTGGTTTTCACATTAGAAAAACATTCCTATCTATCACTACAATCTTAGGAAAACATCAAATCCACTGACATTTCTCTTTTTGAATCCTAATTCTTAAAACAAATTTCCTTGTGTACAATCACCAAATTCAGTATAAAAATCTGGTCCTTCCTATGGGCAAATGTACGAAGTACAAAGTTCTTCATTATAAATAAAACTATAAATAATGACCATGTTTATTTTTTAATAGAAACTCCTCTTACAACAGACAATATCATAAAAATATTCACACATAAACACAACAAAAATACTCACGGCACCCATGGACAACAAAGTCGGCCTGCTGATTGGTATCAGAGCACTGTGCCAAGGAGAATTTGTGACACTACCACACAGCCCAACTTGAGCCGAATCAATTTGGCAAAAATAAGAGTCACACACCTTCAGGGTCTTCATCCTGTCTGCTTAGTGCCACAGCAGAGGAGTCTCCATTGATCACGTCCAGAAAGAAGTCAGCAGGATTGTTGTACGGTTCACAGGTATAACCTGAGAGAGAAGGCAAAGCAAGACCACAAAGCTGACAGACATGGAACAGGGAAGTTCACTCTCAGAAGGTGGAGCGTGGCAGACCGGGAAGACAGAGTCAGCAGCTGCCTCCTCTTGTTTTCTCATTACCTCACTAATGGATCTTTTCCTCTTCTATGTTCACTCACACAATTATTTCAGGAGTTGTGTTTCTCCCAGAAGATATATTTCAAATGATTTGTGGACTCTTAGATTAGTCCTTATTGATGACAAATCCTAAAATCCAAAGCAGGGATCAAAATGCTCTGGTGCTAGCTAGACATAGTGGCACATGCCTGCAATCCCAGCTGTGGGAAACTGAGGCAGGAAGATCACAAGTTACAGGCCTGTCTGAGCAATTTCATGACTTCTCTCTCAAAATAGGAAACAAAGGAATACTGGGGATATGATTCCATGACTATATGTATGTATGTATGTATGTATATATATATATATATATATATATATATATATATATAGCTGCTCTTCAAAAAATCAAAATCTATGTACAAGGGGAAAAAAATTAAATGCCTCGTTTGTTTTTTATGGTTGTTTTTAAAATAATAAAAATAAACATTTTTTCTTTGGAACAAAATAAAAGAAAAATAGGTAAAATGCGTAGGTGCACTGTGTTCCCATAGTTTCCACAGAAATGCTGCAACAGCAGTACGTACATTAGTAAGGACAGCTTCTCCACCTACTAAATCCACAGAACTGAGCTATTATCTGTCTTACTGTGAGAACTTCAAATAGGAGCAAATCCCCACATAGTTCTCTGCACAGAAGGTGACAGCACAACACACCCACACTCTTGAGTTCAATAGCTCATGTCACAGTCACCCGAACTTGGTCTGAGGTTCATCCCCTCAGCCCTACTTGTTCCTCTGTTGATTATCTTAAATGAGAGAGGTTAAGTAAAAACAAATTAAGAAAGTAAGTAGCTATTTAAAACTGTTTTTGAAGTCAGGAGAGCCACATCTATAATCATATCAAAATATCTCTAAAATTAAGCAGACTGGCCAGGGAGATGGCTCAGTAGAATAAGCACGTCCTTGGAAAGTGCAAGGGCCTGAGTTCAATCCCTGCTTCTGCAATAAATAAATAAACAAACAAATAAATAAAATTAAGCACACTACATGAACCATCACAGAATAAAATCCCCTAATTAAATCTAAAGTAAGTAAAAAGAACTAGTCAGCCCAGAAATAACAGAAATGTTGGCCCATTAAGGTCAAATTTATTACTGGCCATTACTCTATTAATAGGTCACTTTCACACATTCACAGCCTAAATCTGAAAGCTAATGTTACTATAAAATGAAGAAGCATCTCTATGAGCCCTCAACAAGGCACAGCAAGAGCACTTATGAGGAGAAGAACTGATAATGTGCCACCTATTACGTGTTCAAGAAGTCATTGATGGGCCAGTCAGATAGCTCAATGGACTAAAGTGCCTGCTTAGGCAGTGCAGCAGCCCAGATTCGATCCCTGGTGTGATGTGATGACCTCGTCCCCAGAGCATGCTGAGAAGGTGATTAAGACTGGGTGTGGTGGCACCCATCTGTAATCTCGGCACTTGGGAGGCTGAGAATAGGGAAATCACTACAAGTCCGATTTATGTAATAAGACCCTGTAGACCCTGTACTGGGGTAAAAAAAGTCAATAATACTTGGTGTTATGGTTTGTGTTTAATTTTTCCCCCAAAGGCTCAAGCAGTCAATAGGCAGCTTCCATTGTGATTAATTTCTGATCCAATGTGATAATTATGGGTATGAGTGCTACACCTGCCCTACAGCAGATAATCTGCTTACAAATGTAAGGAGGGGGGAAAAGGCTAGCTAGCAGCTACAGCTGAAAATCCTCCCATTTGCTCTTTGTTGTTTTCCACCACCATGAACAATTGACCTCTGCCTCAGAGCCAGCCACATATGGACTGAAACCTCCACTAACTGAGAAACAGACACCTTTCGTTCCTTAATTTTGGGTGTCAGGTATCTTGTCAAAGTGCGAGAAAATTAAAGATAGTGTTTTCAAAACTGTTCATCTGCCAGAAGAACTGACCATGAATCTAACATGGTAATTACAGAACCAACAGAGAAAGGTCACTTCACCTGTGAAGACAGAAGCAGGCACACTAGGAACACATATGCACATGCGCACACACACACACCCATGAATAGTCAAATGGAACAGGAAACAGAAAGAGACCTACATACACAACAAGCAAACATTGAAAAATTCAGCAAGCATCTGAAGCTGTTTTAAAACGCTGAAATCTAAGATATATCTATGCAAAGATCAAAAAGCACTCTTGTCAACATGATGAGTTCCCTCCCAGGACTCTATGATTGAAGCATCAACTGCACAAAAAAGTCAACCAAACCTGCTGAGGCAAAGTAGTCCAAAGATCCCTGTGCAGGTCCATGGAACATTAGTTTTCCTGCAGCCAACAATGTGAGGCTATCAAACAGCTTGAAGATGGAATACCGAGGCTGATGAATGGAGAAGATGATCGTTCGTCCCTGCCTAGACATCCTACATTAAGAAAGAAAACAACAGATAATTTAATAACTGAACTTTCTACTTTTTGAAAAAGCATCTAATGCAACCTTATTGTTAGATTATTGGTTCTCAGTTCAACCCAATTAGTTTTTCCTTATTTTACCTTCTCATCTCATCTTATACTTCCTATTTAATATATGTTCTGCTCCAGGACCAAAACAGAAGATCATTAATTTCAATATAAGGTAGGATAGATGTGCCTAAGGTTTCTTATAAGCAAACAGACTAGGGCTGGGGAAATGGCTCACAGATTAAGTGCTTTCCTGGCAAGCTCAAGGGGCTGAGTTCAATCCCCAGTTCCACCAAATAAATAAATAAATAAGCAAGCAAACAGACTTCCAAGCCCATCTGAAGATGATGTATGAAAACACCTAAAACTGGGTAAGCTTTTAAAAAAGGTACTCATGGTACAAGAACAAGATGAACAAAATCTGAAATAAAATGTCTGTTTGGGCAACTATAAGAAGTTCAGTGTTAGCAAAGAAAGCATTGTATGTGTACACATATGCATGAACACATGCACACAGGTGGACTGAAATTGGTATTGAAAAAATTTAAAGCACTGCACAAAAACAGGCCCATGATGGACCCTTCACTCAAAACAAGGAACATTAGTTGGTAGACAATAGGGATTGGATAAAGGACTCAAGCAGAGTGGAGTCAACTGACACACCTGCTGTTTAAAGAGTGGTCCGAGGACCAGAGCCAGTATCACCTCTAGAGTCTCCTTGGACCACTGGTGGGTCCATCTCAGACCTAAAGAAACAGAATGTCCATTGCCACTCATTTCAGTTGAGGAGTATGCACTGCATTGATTGGACTGAATAATTGATAAGGATTATTCAATCCTATCTGCATGAGGGAGAATGCTGACATGCTACACAGTGAAAAAAATATAAAATAAATTCATCATTTTTCAGTGAATACCATCAACATAATTACATAAAATAAAAATATCATGGATACGATCTATAGCAGGACCTGAACGCTAGACCTACAACTGTTTGGCAAATGACATCTAAATTTAAGGCATCTAAATCCTTAGCCTTCTTCCTATCCTCCCAGCACAGAGACTTGCTCCTGATGGGCATGTGATACTGGGCAGCCACTAACATAGAATTCTGAGGGCTTAAAAAAAAGGAGCGGGGCCAGGGAGATGGCTTAGTGGAATAAGTGCTTCCCTGGCAAGCACAAGGGTCTGAGTTCAATCCCTGGTTCTGCCCCCCCCCAAAAATATGCAGCAAGGTAGGCATGACAGCACACGACTATGATCTCAGCACTTTGGGAGGCTGAGGCAGAGGGATCATTGTTGAGTTCAAGGCCTGAACTACATAGTGACTTCAAGGCTAGCCTGAACTACAAAGCAAGATCCTATCTAGAGTTCAGACACCTAAATTGGTTTAATGACAATGGAGTGCTCATCTTTGACAGGTCTAGAAAAAAAAAAAAAAAGGTATACAAAGGAAGAATCATGATGTGTGTGTATAAACAGTACAGTTAGGAAAAATATGCTGTGCTTCTGCATAATTCTAGGAGAAGCAAGATTTGCACTAATAGTGGTTGGACAAGGTATTATGTAGGCTTCTAGTGCTATGGACAACCACTAGGAAGATAACAAGGTAGAAAGTATTAATTATTGAATCTGTGATATAATTCAGCTATAAAAAATAAGATAAGTATATAGCTGTACTCTCTTCATTCACTGATTAGAGACATCTGCTATAATAATGTCTGTAAGTATAATATCATGTATGCACCTTGTATGATGCCAAAACATTATGAAAACATTTTACAATGTATTAATTTATCGAATCTGTCCTGTTAATTTGTCTTGAAACTGTCTCATTGTTATTTGTTCTTCAATTATAAATAAATAAAAATCTGAGAAAAAAAAGAACTGACTGAGGCACTGTTTTAAGAATAAAGCATAAAACATTAAAAAAAAAAACCCAGAAAAACAAACAAAGAAACAAAAAATGGGGCAGAGGGGCTTCTAGAAGTAGTGGACAAGAGGAATGGTTAGCGCAATTTGAAGATTAGTTGCATTAAACAACTATCTGAGAAAATGAAAACCAAATCTCTCACTGTCTAAAATCAGAAATGCTAAGTACTTTAAGGCTTTTAATATTTACACACTCAATAAAAAAATCACAATGTGATATATGCATTCTTAGATGTCTTTTACACCCCCTGAAAATGAAACCTAACTGGAGAGTAAGCCCTAGCAGTATTTTTCAGATTCTTGAAATATTGTAATAAGGGAAGGGGAGATGGCTCAGTAGAATAAGTGCTTCCCTGGCAAGTGCAAGGGCCTGAGTTCAATTCCTGATTCTGCAAAAAAAAAAAAAAGAGAGAGAGAGAGAGAGTGAAATATTATAATAAGCCTTGTCCCCAAAACAAGATCCAGCTAAGATCAGTCAGATAGACAGACACCTTTGGATGTCCACTGCAACACATGAGGGACAAACTGAATTATAAAATCATATTAGTAAATAATTAAACAAAAATATTACTGATATTAATATTTTAAATAAATGATATTATAAAATATAATTAAGAATTTGTAAATGCCCAAGTGAGAACATGGGGATGAAAAAGGTAAATGCACAAACTTGACACTTATCACCAATTGACCAGAATACAGGCATGATACACAAATAATATATGCAACTGATAACACATAGACATGGTGTGCAGGACCACCTGGGTCAAGGCCTTGGTTTAGTTTAGCCATCATCACAACTGGACTTAGGACCCCTTGGTTCCCCACAACTACAAATCTGTCTTAGTGTCTTTATTCTTTTCCTTGGTTACAGTGGAAGTAGTAGATTGGAATTAACTTTTCCATGGAATTACAAACATAAACTTCCTGGGCCATAATGAGGACCAGGAAGGGCTGTGTCTACTATGAATCTTCATAATTCGATATGCTTTATATTGTAATGGATGTACTTAATGCATTGACAGGTAATATAGAAACATTTTCTGAATTTATTGCTATTTTTCATTGCTTTTATGTGGACCACCAGTTTTAACTGTCCATCATGTTTCTTGCCACTCCTTTCTTGTGTAAGTGTTCAATTAACACTTGATTTAATGGAAACTTTGTGGATCCTTGCCTGCAAGAGGTCAGGACTTGGGGGACACATCTGTGGGATCAAATCACTGACAACTGTGTTACCAGTGCTCTACGAGCAGGCTGCTGGAAGAGCTCATTTAAGGACAGCTGGAGTGCTAGACAGGAGAGATTGCAGCTGATAGTGCTACAGGAAATGGAGCTGTAAGAAATTCAGGCCAAAACTTGGGGCTGGATGGATGACGTGAAGAAGTCATGACTGTATTTGAATAAAGGTAATTTTTGTACATGAAAAAAAAAGCCCTATTGTGTCTTTTTGGAACAAAAATTAATATAAGACCTGTCTTATTTTGGGAGAAATAAGATACACATATATTTATTTACATTCAATATTTTCAAATAAAATATAGATGTATATTTCTGTAATATGCATCTGTGTACTTAATAGTTATATTTCCAATGCTTGTACACCCAGGGTCTAGAAACATTGACATTCCAGTAGCAGCGAGTACAGTAAGTGAGAAGATCTTGGTTTCTAAGCATTAATGACTTTGAAAGGAGCCAGAGTTCCTACAGATATGACTGATGCAGGAAAAGTACAAGTAAGCCCAGTATGTCAGTGACTATAAAATACAGAAACACAAGATAAACAGAAAGACAGGGAGGTAACAAAAGAGCAAAAAAAACAAAAAACACACACACACACATTAAAGAAGCTCCAATGCCAAAATTAGGGTTAATTTCATCATTAAAATAGGGAAAAATAACAATCATACCCCATTGAACAAATGGGTTTTGAACAGGGAAGAGGAAAGAGAAAACCTCTTAACACAAATATATCAGTCATTCTACACTAGACAACCACAAGAAAAGAACTTATATTGTATGTTAGCACTGGAGGGAGAGATACAATGAGAAATAGAATAAAGGCACCATGATCACCATTCTCCTTCCACAAAATGCTGATCATTTGCCAAGGGGAAAAACAGTGAGGTCACAACAGAGGGGCCTTCAGGACCATATGCCCAAGGTTCACACCACGTGGGGTGGGAATGGCCCAGGGTGTGACACAGTATTCTATAGCCAGGTCAACTCAAGGACACTAGGATGGATCCAGGCCAAGATCCAACCCCATGAAATGCTCACAAGGACAAGAGAGGGAAAGAATACAGAACTCTTCTACATTAGAGAACAAAACAAAAAAGATTCACTTCTACAGAGGATCCTGACATGGCAAGAAGAGCTGGTGACACCTGGCTAGAACCTGCAGATTGGCTGGTGCTGAAGCTTGGAAGGTGACTTCCTCACAAGGAGGGGAGCACAAGGGAGTGTCCTGACTCCTCAGAGTTACGCTCAGGAGTACATTTGGGTAAGGAAGAATAACACTGGAAAAAACATGTAAATATGAATAGAGAGAGTAGAAAGGTCAGCAAACAAAACAAAAAGTAATGGTTATGGAATGCAAGTGAGAGAAGTGTGATTTTCATTGTACTGTTAGAGCTTTTCTGTCAGCTTCAAATTATTTTATTAGTATTTATTTATTTATTAATCTTAAGGAAGATATTCTATAGGAATTTTTCTTATAAATGTCCCTGTCTACTTTCTTGATTGAAAGAAATGCTTTGCTTTTACTTCATTCTTCCACTTGTTCAACCCTAAATTATAGGAGTCAGTGTCTCAAGCATTACACACTAGGTTCAAAGTGAGCCTAAGCTGTTGCTGCTGTTTTTATCAACACAGGCCCAGAACATTCTCAGTACCTCACCACATCATCCTAGTCCAGGCAGTGACACTCAAGGGCCTCCATCCTGGCCTCTTCACATTCCCTACTGCCAACTGTACAGCCTCTCCACAGCTGCCCATGCTCTGCTCTAGAACTCTCAAAATGCCTCCCACATCCCCTAGGGACAGTAAAAACCATACTTCTCGTAGAAGTCTGAGGTCTGTGCACTCTGCCACCAACCAAAAGCCACCTCAAATCCCGTTCCACCTGTTGTGATAAGCTGAACTGTCCTCCCCAGAACTCAGGTATTAAAGTTCTGATCCCAGTACCTACAAATGTGGCTGCATTTGGAGGTAGTCTGCAAACATGCAAATGACATTAAATGAAGTCACTGACTGAATGTTAACCTAACTATCATCCATGTAAAAGATTAGCTCACAAGCATATAGAGGGAGAAGACAGCCATCCACAGCCAGTGAGGGAAGACTGAGAAGAAATAACCCCAGGACACCTTGAGCTCAGACTTCCAGCCTCCTAGAACTATAAGAAAAACTAACTTAGGGTTTTTAAGACACAGCCTGTGGTATTTTATTACAGCAGTACCCTAGCCAACCTCTACTCCACTCAGACCCTGGGTTCTGCCCTCCAGCCTCTTTGATGTCCCACATACAGTAGGTCTGCTAGGCCACTGGCTGTTCCTCTCAGCTAGAGCTCTCTCTTGCCACATCCAGCCTGGTCTCCCTCCCTCCCCCCCCAAGAATATACATCATAGGCTTGACCATCTTCACTGATCCTCCTTCTATCCATTTAAAATAGTTTCACCCTGCTAGAGCTATCCTTCCCTGGGTTTATGTTTCAACTTTCTCTTAACATTTCTTTTGTCCTTGACTGTTTCCCTGCAACAGGAAAGAAGAAATTCTGCTGTTCACTTTTAAGTATTCTGCATCAAGAACAGCTGGTTCACAAAAGTGATCCATGATGTGTATTAATAAATGAAGGAAAAATGTTCTTACAGCATTTACCTTTTCAAGAGCAAAAGGACAGCATTTGCTGTGCTTGAGTCTAATCCAGTTGTGGGCTCATCTAGGAACAAGATAGCAGGATCTGTAATCAACTCCATTCCTATACTGGTCCTTTTTCTTTCACCTCCAGACACACCACGGATAAACTGAGTCCCAACCTAAAACACAGAGTACTACCATCATTAACAGGAACAATCATGACCAGTATCATTTTGTGAACTATCCTGTGCAAGCCCCATGTGAGACTCTTTATCACATCACCCTCATCATTCTGAACAGCAAATAAATGGACAAGGGAGAGAAGACAGCAGTCTCTTTTGCACTACATGTATAAACTAAGGATCAGGTCAGAGCTGCTGGAGGGCAATACTCGATGTGAGGCTAAATGCTGTCTATAGTTCTGTACAGTCCTTATCATATCCAATGTTTCACTTTAAGGTAATAAGTTAAAACACAAAGTTATGGCCCTGACATAGTGAAATTGCAATCCAAAATAGTAAGTAAAGACAGGAGAGGGCTGACCAAATAGCTCAGCTCATTAAAGTGCCTGCAAGCAGGCGCAAGGGCCAGGGCTGGAGGCCCCGCCCCCGGGGCACACTTTTGAGGCCCACAATTGGCTGGGTGTGGTGGTGCTCTTGGGAAACTGTAAACAGGCAGATCACTACAAGTCTGATCAAGTAGTGAGACACCCTGTAGACACTTCTCTAAACATATTAAAATAAAAATAAAAGACAGGAGAAGAAAAGGGGCAAGAATCTGTTGTAACCCAGTAATCTGATAACACCACTTACTGCCTCTTCTAAAAGTCCCAAAATAGGCCGGGCGTGGTGGCACATGCCTGTAATCCCAGCACTCGGGAAGCTGAGGCAGGAGGATTGTTGTGAGTTCGAGACCAGCCTGAGCTACAAAATGAGCTTAAGGCCAGCCTGAACTGCATAGTGAGACCCTGTCTCAAAAAGACAAAAAAAAAAAAAAAAAAAAAAAAAAAAAAAAAAAAAAAGTCCCAAAATAGATTTAAGAGAAAAGAATGGACTTAGAGCTAGAATGTCTACTTTCTACCACACCGTATCACCTTTATCACCATTCAGCTTCTGTAACATTCCAAACTGACTCTTCCTACACTCTACCTCAATGCAGAATTCCATTTTTTGGAGGGGGAGGAAGGTATGGGAGATCAAACTCAGGACCTTGCGCTTGCCAGGCAGGTGCTTATGCTGCTGAGCTATCTCTGGAGTCCCTGTAGTTCCTGATTCAACCTTTCAGACAAATCCAGAAGGCAGGACATTCCACAGGGCACCCGGCTGAATCTTGTTAACCACTTCATGTCACTGCATGGTAAGTGGTACAGGAAGGCTTTATGGAGGCTGGAAGATGGACTCCAAAGAAATAGTAACAAGAGCTACCCATTGCCATACTAACAACAAAACCACAAAAAAACATTTGCAGGGGCCAGGAAGATGGATCAGTAGAATAAGCGCTTGCCTGGCAAGCACAAGGGCCTGAGTTCAATCCCCGGTTCCACAAAACAAAAAAAGACATTTGCAGATAATATGGGAAAAATCATTGAATATGGGTTTCACAAAACTGATGGTAAAGACATTGTTCATCTTGTTAATTTTAATAGAAATGTAGTAAAGCAGTGTTTTGCTATTTTTCCACTTATTTATTTTTCTGTTTATTTGTTTTGGTGCTAGAGATAGAACCTAGGGTTTTATACATGCTAAGCCAATATCCTACCCCTCATGTTTTTATTTTCAGGATGTGTAACATGTTCAGGATGAAATAGTGTGTAACTTTTTAAAAACTACTTCAGTAAGAAAGAACTGTAACAATTATAAGGTATTAGCAACTGAAAATTGAGAAAAATGGTACCAGTAATCATACCATTGTATTAATTTACAATCACATAATAATTGTGTCTTAATAATTAGATTCCATTTGTTATACTTAAAAGTCAATTACAGCTTAAACTTTTAAAATTATTTCTATTAATTACAAATTCTAAGAACTCAAAAATCTGACTCTATATTTTCCCTGGGAATCCAAGCAAACAGCTGGTAAAGCAAGCCCAGGGCAGGTAGGTAGTAGAGCTCACTTGCAGAGCATTTGCCTAGCATGTGTAAGGATCCCACTGCATTCTGCCAGCATTGCAGATAAGAAAAAGGTTAATGCAGTAAAAGAAAGTACCTTACTGGAAAGGCGAACTCAAGCAAATAATGCCAAACCAAACTCTATCACTCAAAAAAGAAAAATAGGTAGTGAATGGTGGCATGCTGGAGCTACTCTTCCAAACAAAATTCAGCAAATAGCATTGGTTTACTTGAAAGTGTCAGCAAGTACCACGGGAAGCATCAGCTGGTAGAAACTCTGTTCTCCATGGCCTTCTGGAAGGGATAGTGCAAGGGCTAACCACGGCCATTATAAGCTCAGTAACTCAAAGTTTGGAACATTCCACCTAAAGCTCCACAGGTCTACTAAGCAAAATTTCCATGTTCACTCATCTCTCTCATTCTCTCTTCTTGATCCTGCACCATCACCCCTACATGGAGTCATTTTGTCCTCTTTCTTGCCCACATCTGTATCATTAAAATCTAAAAGACACTCTGCATTTAAGAGTCTAGAAATTTAATGTTAGCAGAAAAGTGGAGGAAGGCAGCAGATGGAAAGGACAGGAAACAAAGTACCAAAAGAAAGTCTATAGAAAAAATAACTTGAGCACTACACAAATGAAATTTTAATATGACTAAATATTATTTTGGAAGCCAAATTCCAACGCAATGAAACATAACAAGAATCCTTGGACCATTTGGATTCTTCAGATCGTCAGTTCTAGAAATACACCTCAAAAAAGCCATGATGAAATAAAGTTCCTGGAGGAAGACAGGGAGAACAGCTAAATGTGGGAAGATAAAAACAGAAAGAAGAGTTAGTGAGGAGGTACCAACTGAGCATGACCACGAGCATGGGGAGGATACACGAGAAAGGTCACTTGAGTACACCTGCCTAGCTTAAACAGCTAAGCCCCAGGATTCACCCACTCTGGAGACCGGTTGTCCAACTTAATTTCTACCTTCATAACAAGTAGTCACTTGTCATTTTTCTCATCATTACAGAAAACAACCATTTTGAGCACACACATTCTAGGAAGTTTGTGAGTAAAGTTATATTATCCGCCTGGAGAAGTTCCTATTTTCTGGCTATGACACTGAGCTTTTTTTTCACATTACCTTGGAATCTGCCACTGTATCCAGACCTAACTCTTTAATGACCATATCAATCCTTTCATTTTTTTCATGATTCTTCATGGTTGTTGGAAGCCGAAGAGCTGCTGAGAACTGTAAATTTTCTCTCACTGTGAGAGTGCCCATCACGACATCATCCTTAAGAAAAAACAGCATTTTACTGAGGCATCTCAAATATCTTCTAAGACCATCATTCTAGTATAGGTGCTTTAAAGTTCTAGTTAATGGTGATCTTTTGAGTCTATAGATTGCAGTGACTCTATGTACAGACACCTGCAGATTCTTGATGGACACATGTCCACTCCCAACCTGCACACCCAAGGAGATCCCAGCTAAAGCTACTAACAGACTGCTGTGTAGGGATTTGCCAAGGACATCTCTCTAAGCCAGGGGAAAGATAGAGGTAAAAGAAAGGCAGAAAAGAATAACAGTGGCATCTTTTGAAAGGGATATAACAGCTAGAATTGATGTCACTACCCTATGAGGGTCAGATTCCACACCACCTCTGCCTTTCCATTTAACAGCACCCTGGACATAATAGGAGAGTATGGGAAGCTGTGGGAAGCCAGTATAAAGGAAGCTGCTTCTGTGAGCATATCATACAATCATCTGGAAGCACACTAAGCTATAAGCCAATATACTTACCCTTATAGAAACAAAGAAACTGTTAATACTTACTTGTACCACATAACCTGAATTACATTTGAAATTGGCGGGCTGAGGTGCTCCATTTACCAAAACATCTCCAGATAATCCATGTGGATCTTTCCTCGCAGCTAAGATATCTAACAATCTATAAAAGTACATATATTTGTAGGGGATTTCCATCCAACACAGGTCATACTTTTTAACCATACTGAATCTAAATTCTGCTCAAATGAGAAAATTAAGTCATGAAAGTTTTATATATATGTATATATATATATATATATATATACATAATTTATATAAAATATTGAAATATATTAAAATATTAAAGCAAGGCATCATTGGCATATCCAGCACAGACATCTCAAACAACCCTACCATCTGACTTTGGAGGTCCTAACCCAGGCAAAGTACTCCTTTGTCTAAAACTCACACCCTGGGCCTTACCTTCTGTTCTATCTCCCCACTTTTAATATTATCCCTTTGTTTCCTCTCTCCATGGGCTCATATATAGCCAGTTGCTTTTTCTTTTAAGACAAAAGATGTTAATGTAGAGTTGGGGTTTTTTCTACCAAAAAAAAAAAAAAGCTATTCAGATTTAACTGCAGCATTGGCACTTTGCAATACTGAGTTCTGAGTTGTAGTTTGGGCCCTTGGTCTCTAAAAGGCTCACCAGCACAATGCCAATCACTTTATCATGTCCTATTAGTGAAATTGTGCTAATCAGACTTCCTGGTCCTTGAAACAAAAGCAGAACCTGGCTCAACTGCACATCAGCAGTGACCCCTGGGACCGGAGAGAAGAGGCACAGCAAATACTCACCCGGCATGTATTCATGGCACAGTGACTTTTAAGGGAATTTTGTGAGATGCTGAAAACTGAACCCAGGGCTTTCTGCATGATACACAAGCACTTAATCACTGAGCTATGTGCCTAGCCTGTAGAAGTCATTTTCAAAAAAACACTGAAACTGCACAGAAAAGGCTTGTTTTTTCTGTTATACTCACGAAGATTTGCCAGAACCAGTAGGCCCAAGAATAGCATTGAGACCAGGTTTCATGATCCCACTGTAAACACAAAAGCATACTATTTTATTATTTATCTTAAATAAAGTTCTATGACCATCTGCACTGACTATACTCAATGCAAGTAGATAAAATTATGGATGGAAAGTAGCTCTAATTCTTAAAGAGAAAAAAGGAAGTAATCAGACCAAAAACAACATATCTTAAATGAAATCCAAAGGTTAGAATATAGTGTGCCAGAGGATAAGAACACATCACCAGTTCTTATACATCAAGACAAATGTCTTATCAATTAGAAAAGACAGATCAGAGTGCTAGGGAGATAGCTCAGCAGATTAAGCACCTGCTTAGGTAAGTGTAAAGACCAGATTTGATCTGGTCCCACACTCAGGCACACCCAGGTAGCCACCTAGGTGGGTGAGGTGGTGTACTTCTGTAATCCCAGAGTTGGGAAGGCTGAAAACAGTAGGATCATCATGGCCCCAAGCTGCATAGAGAGACCTTGGACCAATTACATAAAAAATAAATAGAAAAAGACAGTTCCTTCCTTCTCTGAATACTGGAGAGTGTTCAGTTTAGCAAAGGGGGGGTTCTCTCCAGGAGAAGATGCCCTTTAAGGATGCACAGGCACAGATACAATTATGTTTCAAACAAACTAAGTACGATACATGGGAGTAATGAATACCTGGAGAGACAGGAAGGACAAGAAATACAGAAGGGACACTGCAAGTGGACAACCATGATGAAATGGAAGCCTCACTCAACCCAGTCAAAATCCTGGTGTCTGTCTCTACTCTCTCTTCAGAACTGCTAAACTAGTATTCCACAAAGAAAACAGCATCTCTTCTGAATGAAGATCAGAGTTGACAGCTATTTTAATCTCAGATATGATCCCCATAAAGGCCAATCCTATGATTACACAATTGTCCTGGGTGATATACTTCTCAGGGTCCAGCTGGGGAAATCGCTTGGCAGTCTTAAGATCCTGCCTACCAAGCAAAACGACCTGGGTTCGATTCTGGTACCACATGTTCTGCCAGCCCCAGAGCCCCAGATGTGCCCTGTGGTCCACTGAAGCCAGGTGTGGTGGCACACACCTGTAATTCCAGTCCTGGGAGGCTGAAATACTCACTATGAGTCCAAGCTGTATAGCGAGACCCTGTACCAGATAAATAAATAAATAAAACAAACAAACTTCTCGCAGCTTCTTCACCACAGTGCATCAGGCAAATAGGACTTCGGTATTTACTGCCTCTTGTCCTTGAACTGTCAAAGTTATACATTGCCTAAGGAGGCAAAGGGGAAATGTACCTCTCAAAGAAACATGAAAGATGGAGTTAAAAGTCTGGAGGAGGCAGTAACATGGAAAATATTTCTTATTCTTCTGGTGCCCTCCTTCTGCCTCCACAGCTGACACGAAAACATGCTACTAATAATGGAGTAAATTTCCAAAGCACATTTAACCCTTAATGTAACTTATTAATAACTGCCCAGCTATTGCCTTTTCAGTGATCAGAAGTTTATTATCAAGGCTTCACTGGCAGAAAATCTTTTCTGATTTTAAAAATACTCATCTAAATAAAGACTAAAAATTTCTGAATTATTTAACTAGAGACTGAATGTGAATGTAGTAAGACAATGAAATTTATACATTCCTCAGTTTGGCTTGCTTTCACTCTAAGCATTACGGAAAACAATGGTGTACAATGACAAATGCACAGTTCCAGTCAAGAGCAGTGGTCAATTCCATCTCCATTCACTCAACAGCTAAGTGTCTAAGGGTCTACTACATATGTATATAACACTCCTCTAGGATATGAGCTAGAACAGAGAACAAAATAACCATATAAACAAATGAAAAGAGCAAAGTCCAGCTCCATAAATCAGTACTCTAGAGATGATAACCTGGTGTCTGTTTTCATTAACACTGAAACAGCTAAACTCATGGACTCATGTAGTGGCAAAACACCTGTACACTCCATAAAGTTGAAAGTATTTACAATCTGGCGCTCAACAGGAAGAGTCCACTGGCTCCTGCTCTTGTCTATAGTCCACAATTCCCTGGTATCCCCACCTTACCTTTCACCTCTCTAAGGTCACTCCCTTCTTATTTATTGCTTTACAGCATCTGCGTGCAGTTCTCTGCTTACACTGTAAAACATTTCCAAGAAGAGCTCTGTGTCATGACTTCCCTACTCCATAATATTCAGCACACTGAATACTAAATACATGAAATGAAACTTACCAGGAGACCTGTCACATCCATTATGTTTAGTGGATAGTGGTCAATCCTTTGGTGGTGTTTTGTCTATAGACAAGAGATGTCAGAGCCATAACTAGAGCACAACCCACCTGCCTTCACATATGCAATCTCTTTCTCAACCTCTATGTCTAGCCCTTCAGGTTAGGATTACACATTATATATTTTAATATTATACATTGTACATTTTAGCCTTCACATCATGCAAGAACATCATGAAATCTCCCATTAGACTATGGGACTTCTGAGAACAGAGGCCACATATAGGACACTATCTATTATGCACAATGCTAGTGACTTAGTAGGCATTCCAAATTCATTGGATAAATGAATTTCTACAACTTACTAAAAATTAACATATTCATATCCTAGAGGATTGTTATGTGCATACATAGTTGATACTTAAGACACTTAGCTGTTGAGTGAATGGAGATGGAACTGACCACTACTCTTGATTGGGACTGTGCATTTGCACATTACACCACTGTTTTCCATAATGCTTAGAGTCAAAGCAAGTGTAAGTGTATTACTTACACTCCTGTTTGTTATTCAATATTAAAATTCTATATCAGTAAGTCCTACTGGGCTTGCCCTTTCTTGACAGGAAAAAGATGGAAGTTCTGTGTGGGATGCCAGAATACAGGCTGCCAAGTGAGCGGAGAGCAGGGGATGCTGGGAACATGCTTATATTATGGAATAAGAAAAAATGAGTAACTCTGAAATACAAATGTCACAAGTCTTCCCTAGTATGTGGAACCTAAATAATAATGAAAAAACAACATGAAAGTAGAAGGGAGACTATTATTAGATAGAAGAAAGGTTCTATAGGAGAAGAAAGATATGGGTATAAGGGAAGATAACAGAGAGTAAACTATGTTACATGCATGTAAGAAAATACCACAAAGAAACTCCATCTTTCATATGTACTAACAAAAAATATTTTTAAAAGTGAAAATAATACACCACAGAATACTAAGCAAATCAATAAGTACATTAAGGATGACAGTCAGGTAGTCTCTTTTTTAGATGTTACAAACACAGAACGATGAAAAGAACCCAAAATGTTACACTGGAAGTGGTGCATCAAAACTAGGCATGTTGGGGTATGCCTGTAATCCCAGCATTTAAGAGGCTGAGGCATGAGGATTGTTGTGAATTTGAAGCCAGCCTAGGCTACATAGTGAATTCAAGACTGACCTGAACTACGTAGTTCAGTTTTTGAGACCCTGTTTCAAAAAAAAAGAATAGGGTATTTTCACAAGAAGTCATGGCTTTTCATCTATGCAGCTAGTTAGGTACTATAATTTGTCTACTTGTCCCTGCAAAGCCTCATGAAGTCATGGGGTGGGTACTTCTAAAGTTCGAGATTAATTCATGATCAAGGCTGGGACTATGGGTTTTAGCACTGCTGGGATTATGGGTGTGAGTGCTACACCCAGCTTCGGGCATGTAGCCTAAATGCAGAGTACAGGAGACAGACTTGCTCTCTGTTGCAGCTACTCCTCCCATTTCCTCTTGCTTTTGGCCCCTGCCAAGAACTGCTGCCCTCTGCCTTGGACCTAGCCAAGTTTGGACTGAAACCTCCATTAACTAAGAGTTAAGTAAACCTTTCCTTCCTTCATTGTGAGTGTCAGGTATTTGTCCCAGCAACAAAAAACGAGAAACTGAGATACTAGAAAAATAGACAATGGGTACTATGGGTGCACTGCCCAGGTCCCCCTGCCCTTCTCACCCATCATGGCCTGACCCCCCCACACACACATCTGCACATGGCAGGTAGTTGTTTAACAGTCTCACAGATGCATGCATTTATTCGCTAAAACTATCCAATGAAATGGACTAGAAGGAAAGAAACTCTTAATAGCAATAAACATTCTGAACCCAGCTGTCTGCAAATATCATCTTCCACATAAATGAACAGCTGATTCAGGTCTAAAAGCGGAAGTACACTGTCAATCTGAAACTTCTTGTGTGCCATGGAAATATTAAATAAGTAGATAAATCAAAAGAATGAGGAAGAGGACTGGGGAGATAGCTCAGAAGTCTAAGTGCTTGCCTGGCAAGCGCAAGGATCCGGGTCAATTCCCAGTACCTCATGCTGCACCAGCCCCAGAACCCTGGACATGCTGTGCCAGCCACT
This sequence comes from Ctenomys sociabilis, assembly GCA_004027165.1. Taxonomy (NCBI): domain Eukaryota; kingdom Metazoa; phylum Chordata; class Mammalia; order Rodentia; family Ctenomyidae; genus Ctenomys; species Ctenomys sociabilis. Next base: position 60,502 of record PVKA01007078.1, read on the forward strand.
GAACCAGGCATGATGGCACATGCCTGAAAATCTCAGCACTGGGGAGGCTGACATAGGAGGATCACTACAAGCCTGAGCTGCTACAAGTCTGAGTTGCCTAGCAAACCCCTGTATCAAATAAATAAATAAATGATTAAATGATTAAAAAATATAAAAAATATAAAGAATAAGGTAAAAAGCCGGGCGTGGTGGCGCAGGCCTATAATCCCAGCACTCGGGAGGCTGAGGCAGGAGGATTGTTGTGAGTTCGAGACCAGCCTGAGCTACAAAGTGAGCTTAAGGCCAGCCTGAGCTGCATAGTGAGACCCTGTATCAAAAAGACAAAAAAAAAAAAAAAAAAAAAAAAAAAAAAAAAAAAAAAAAAAAAAAAAAAAAAAAAAAAAAAAAAAAAAAAAAAAAAAAAAAAAAAAAAAAAAAAAAAAAGATGATGCATAGCTACTTCATGTTCCTGAATAAAATACAAATCTATGAGTTCATGATGTAAATTAAGACATGATGACTGATGCTTTATTTTCAGTAGGATATAAATTTTGAGATGATGAAAATTAAAAATTGCCCTGGTACTGCTTGGAGATTCACATAATTGTTATCTATGAGAGCTGCAACTGGTGGGTTGGAGTTTCATGAGGAACAGGATTCTGGGATAACAGAAAACCATCTCCTCTCACAGTACTAATCAAGCCCAAAGAACAAAATGGTAGAATCATGGTTAATTATGGTTAGGTTTGGCAGAAGGCCAGGTAATAAATTTCCACATCACCAGGGGTGGTTTGAAACTGGACAATACCAGACTGGTGGTCAGTCAGTCATGGGAGGAGCACCATGACAGTTCTACTTTCCCTGGGCTGCTACCAGACAAGAGAGACAACTGAGAAGTTATAGAGGACAGGGTCCAGCCTTTGCTGAAAGAGTTAGGGCTGAAGGAGCATCATATAGGCAGCTGCTCTCAAACAGCCCTCAAAATAATAATGGGTACATAAAGAGGCATAATGATGGCAGCAAGGGCAGTGAAGTGCTGGCAGAGACTCTGACTTGAAAGACTACGTTTCTGCAGGTTCAAGTTGGAAAGTATTTCAAAATAAATTATTACTTAATTTGAAAATGTGCTAGTGTATATGATGAATTTCCCTCATAACTACAAAATATGTCTCCTGAATAGATTCTTCTCCATAGATTTTCAGCATTTGTGAATTAAGCTCAAGTGCTTAATTGAGAAAAATTAAGCATAAGAAAAAGTATTTTCCTCAGATGGGGAAAACCAAATGTGGATAGTCAAGTTTTGCTTTCTCTTTTCATAAAAGAAATAATAAAATTAAAATCAATATCCTTGTCAGCTTTTCTGGTACATAGCTGCTGTTTTGGTGATGGTGCTACCAAATACAAATTAACAATAAGATAATGAAGGGCACAAAGAATGTACTCAAAAAGCAATGACTTTCCTCGTGGATACCTAAACTAGAAATGTGAATAACCAAGCTATCAGCCCCTTTAACTGTAAAAATTTAAAGAATTTTACTGCATTTTCCTGAGGGTAGGAAAATACACGATAATGATTGACGATTTACATTGATTCACTCATCTATTAGCTTTAAAAAATAAGCAAGAGAAACCAAGTGTGTAGCTCAATTGGTAGAGTGTTTGTCTGCCTTGCTTAAGACCCTAGGTTCAATCCCAAAGACAACAGGAAAAAGAAGAAAAAATGATGTGTATGTATGTGTATCTTTTTGTTGGAGGAGTCAGAAGTATAACTCTGTAGCTGAGCATTACATAGAGCATGTTCCAGGCCAAAGATTCGATATTTAACACCAAAAATGAAAATAAAGCAATGTAAAAATGTGCCCTCACTCAGTCCACATTTTATATCTATTCAACCTACACATATTCAAATCATGATATTTTGTACCTCCTTTAACAGAAAATGTGGAGGGATGAATACTTTCAAAGTGCTTGTCAATTTTTCCTAAGTCAATTCCATCTAAGCATGTAGCAAATGATAATGTTGCATTCATCATTCATGTCCTCATTTTTCTAATTAGGATTTCTTAATCAACAAAAGAAACAGACAAGAAGCTGGCCGGACAGAGGAAACTGTGGAAACCATCCTAATCCTACCCAGAGCTCCTGGCTCAGGCAAGTCAACTCTCAGATCTTCAACAATTCTCTGTTACCCATACCAAATAGTTTGAACAACAATGGTTTCTAGGAACAATAAAAAAAAAAAAAATGGTCATGTACAACACATCAAGAAAACTGAAGAGGCACCTGATTCCATGTAGGTCTGCAGCCACAAAGAGTCAAAGAACTCCAAACCACTCCCTCGGCCTTAAGAAAATTTGCTTGCTTTCTCTACAAGTAATTATATCCCTTACTATTCAAATAAAACACATGCTATTATGAGCGAACCCAAATTCACTTCTTGGCAACAGAGAGAAGAAACAAGAGTCTCCATTCTCTAGAAATCAGAAAAACATTAATAACCCTAACAGCTAGATCTGAGGGCACATACAATGCACCCAAAAAGGGTTGACTTTCCTCATGGATACCTAACCTAGAAATGTGAATAACCAAGATATCAATGCTTTTAACTGCAAAAATTTAAAGAATTTGACTGCATTTTCCTGAGGGTGGGAAAACACAAGATAATGACTGGCAATTATGTTGATTCACTCATCTATTAGCTTTAAAAGATAATTAAGACAAATGACAAAATTACCTGAGAGTGAGAGGTTCTACAGAAATGCTGTTTCTATGCCTTCAACAGCTCATTTGAGTAAAGGGAAGCCCATGAGTACTACTTAGGACCAGTTAGCAATTTACCAAGCACGGATGGAGCTTTACCCACACATTAAAATATACCTAGACTTTTCTTTCAACTCAAGCCCATGAAGCTGTTCAAAGCATCTTCAGGACATCTTGGGCAAGGGCTTTAAAACTGCACGGTCCAGAACCCTTCACAGGTGTGGAGAAAGCACAAAAGACACCACTGAAAGATAGCCACAGGAATAAATCCAGATGCAACTGGAATGTGCACAGCTCTACTTTCAGATCAAGACATTACTTTCCCATAAACGACAATACTCCAGAGAAAAAGAGGAAGCTAAAAACCTGGCAGTTAACTTCAAAATAAAATTTTCTGTATGCTAAGGGAAACATTTAAATAAAGCACAACAGGAGGGGAGGAGGAGGAGGAAAAGGAAGAAGAAGAGGGAGAAGGAGAGGGAGAAGGAGAAGAAGGAGGAGAAGAAGGAGGAGGAGAAGGAGGAGAAGGAGGAGGAGGAGGAGGAGGAGGAGAAGGAGAAATGGCTCAGTTCCTTCCCACTGTATCCCTTCCTTCAAAACCAGGCTGATTGTTTTACTGGTTGTAGATGGAAAAAATGAAAATCATAATTACTAGTCCAAATGTTTGTTCTTATTGTTATTTCTTTTCCCCTTTTAGTACTGGGGATTGAACCCAAAGGCACTAATATCATGGAGTACAACCCTGTCTTCTTTTTTGGTCTTTTGGGCTTTATTTTGAGATAGGGTCTCCTTAAATTGTTCAAATTGGCCTTGAACTTATGATCCTCCTGCATCAGGCTCCTGAGTGGCTAGGATTATAGGAATATTAAGTACTTTTAAAATAAAATTAAGTGCATTGATTTAAGTTTTAAATTCTCATCACTTTAGACATCAACTCCATAACTTTAGCTAAATTATAGCTGTCATATATTTAAACATATTTTGTCTGTTTTCATTGTAGAAGGGAATAAATTGTTATAGTTTATGTACTACTACAAATAAGCCATTATTTAAAATAGGTCTATTTGAAAGTACTTTCACAATGTACTATCATCTCCAACTTCTTGCTACTGTAATATAAAGGACATAAAGTGCATAAGTACCAGACCAGCCAAATAGCTCTGCAGATTAAAGCACCTGCAAGCAGGGGCCAGTGCTAGGGGTTCAATCCCAGGGTGCACTGATATAGCAATTGAGACTGGGTGTGGTGGCATGCGCCTATAATCCCAACTCTTGGGAGGCTGTAAACAGGCAAATCACTAGGAGTCTGATCTAGACCCTGAACACCCTGTAGACCCTTTCCTGAAATACAATAAAAAACTACAGAAGTACCTATAAAGTACTTGGCTCAGAAAATACTATTCAGCCAGGCATGGTGGCACAGGCCTGTAATCCCAGCACTCGGGAGGCTGAGGTAGGAGGATTGTTGTGAGTTCAAGACCAGTCTGAGCTTAAGGCCAGCCTGAACTGCATAGTGAGACCCTGTCTCAAAAAGACATAAAAAAAAAGTACTATTCAAAGGGTTGCAATTATATCCCCATTATCAAAAAGCAGTAAATCACACAGCCAAGCCTCTTTCCACCAAAATACAACACTTACTGAGGAAAAATTAAATGGTATACTAATTGTTCAATTTCTCAAACAAAACACAGATAATAAACACATTCTAAAGCAGTTTTACAGCTTCTTTCAGTTACACATCCTTAACAAGTGATCCAATCATTTCACTCCTAGCTTAGCTGAAAGAAATTAAAGCATATGTAAATATACTGAATTGAAGAATTCAACACAACATAACAGTTCATTGGTTAAAAAAAGGACCTGTAGGGTTCACTATAGGTCAACAAAGAGATCTTTTTAAAAAATTATGCACATACTTGACATTGGATAATATTTCTTTCTCAACTGTTTTGCGACAAAGAAAGCCACTCTTCATTTTTACTCGATAGGTGATGTTATGAAAACTTAACACAGCCCCTTCAGTAGATGTCTTCAGGTCACTGGAGGTCATCCCAGGGAGACCATTGGCGTTTCTTTGTGACAATGGAATACAAAACTGGTCATTATTGGAAGACATCTGGAAAGCTTCTGGTGTTCTGTTGAGAGAAAAGCAAGAGTAAATCAATAGTCCAGATATATGAAGTTATAAACCCCAGATAACAATACATGTAAGCCAAATCTTTTTAACTGTGCTTCAATTTGCTGATTCCTTCCCCAAGAACAGCTCATGTCCCTGTGATAACTTCAGAACTGACAATGAGAAGCAGATGCAGCTTTCAATACCTGCACTCCACTTAGAGGTCAAATGAGTTACCAATACTTACATAGCATGTAATTACTTAATATTCATAGAAAAAAAAAAATGAGGTTAGGTTAGTTTCACTTAAAAAGTACATTATGATACAATTTAGTTCAGGAAAAAGCTACATTCTCATCACCACTCCCCTATATATTTTTTAAATTTAAATTTATAGCACTGTTATTGTCACAGTTTGCCAAAAGGCCTTAGCCAAGCAGCCAGAGACAAGAGAACTTTTTCTGAATTTAGAGTACTACATTTTATATCTCTTGTGTACCCTGAATTGGCTACGAAGATAAATGCCAAAATTGTTTTCAATAATATCATTTCCTTAATCAGAAAACATTTAAATTCTACAGAAAGATTTAAAATTAACTACAAACATAACACAGTAAACCAAGCTAATAGTTAAATATTTCAAGGCACTAAAGCATAAGCTGAATACTGAGTTTATAAATGAAGTTTAAGTTACAAGAAAATCACACAAGGTCATGCCACAGCAAAATAGACCCCAAAACTAAAATCTCTGAATAATTGTTTTTATTCCTAAAACATTTAAAACACTCATTTTGGAAAGTAGAAAAGGAAACGTTTATTATTTAGAGAGTGACACTCAAGATAGTAAATGTAAATAGCTGCATCTGAATCTATGAACTCAATTAATGTTAGTGATTCACCAAAACTCTATTCTTTTGAAGCAATAAAAGTGAGGGCACAAGTAATGTATGAACTTTACGTCTTTAAAACCTTTGGAAGCTTTCTTTGCATGTCTTCAGAAATCAAAATATGCCCATTTCAACACCATCTATCACCTGCCCAACTCCCACCCCACTGAGGTTCAGCCCCTGAGGACATTTCTACCTTTTGCCAAGACCTGAGGTTTTCCACTAATAAAACATTTTCTAGGGAGATTGTGGAGGAGCCAGGCACAGCCTGCTTCTTCAGGGTCCTCCAGAGCCTCCTGCAGATGGTGGTGGGTGACCTGGGGGGCCGGAAAGTGATTGAGTCTCTGCCCTGTAGGGTCTTGGGTCCCTTGCTGCCACTGCCCACTGGCTGGACCCAGTCAAGCTGTCAAACAATAGGAACCCATCCTCCACTCCACCTTGATGACCTAATGGGCGGAGTCCTTGGAGCTGCAAGGTCTAGGGCTGCAGTCTCTACCCCAATCCTGCCAGGCTAGGTAATGCGCCGGGCATGGCCGCCTAAGCAAAGCAGCAGGGCACAGTGCAAAGAATAGCGGCCTCCACAGGGCTGCAGAAGGCCTTTACATCAAAGGCCCGGGAAGGCGGGACAGAAAGCTTGACTACTTAGGGCCACAGAAGGGTGCAGAGTGACGGCTGTGTCCCAGTTGGAAGGGACCGCACCCCCTGGCCACCAACGCGAATAAAGACCTCACCCCCACTGGAATGTGCAAGAGCCCAGACTGAGGATGGAGGTAAGGGCTGGCGGGCCTCGGGCTATTGTAAAGTCATATTCCACACTGGCCTAACTGGAAATGCCCACCGAGCCATGGGAGGATTTACTGGCCCTCTTAGAAGGCCTGTGTACATAATATGAAAAAGCTGCTCTTAACATTCCCCAATCTTTTAAATGAGAACTTGCTGCATGTGGACAGTATAGTTGTGAAGAGGTGGCCGACATATGATAAATTAGAAAAACTACACTTCTTGGAAACGTCCATTTGTTTTAAAAAGTGACAGAAAAGAAACGTCTTCTGAAGTGACTTTTTTGAAATGGAGTTTGTTAGATCACCTGGAGAAGCGACACTAGAGTTGTACCTTGTCCATGTTTGTTCTGTTAGAGGACACAGGGCAGAAAACAAAAGGTCCAGTACCAGACTGGATACATACAGATGTTTGTAACCATTGTTTTGTGTGTGCATTTTAGACCTCATAAATGTGTGTGTGTGTGTGTGTGTGTGCACGTGTATTATATTTGACAATACTAAATACTTTATTGAACTATCTCATCATTGGAGATATTCTAAAGTACCTGACAACATGTTAAAAAGTAGAAGTAGTGAAATAATGCGTTTTGTAAATTTGTTAGAGCTCACCTGAAGTGTCATGGGAGGAGGGCAGGGAGGCAAAGGCCCTCTTGAGTACACTTTGTCGGCGTGCTAGTTCTTGGAAGAGAAGGAAATACAGACTGCTGTGCTAGGGCACTACAGCAAGGCGGGTTACCACTGTCCCTTAGGTCTGTGGGCTCTTAGTGTACTGGGCCATGTAGGGAGGGTATGTAAAGGTCAGATGGGACCTTTCACAACATCTAGTCTTCCTAGATGTTAAGCAGTTTGCCAGTTTTGATTAAAGCAGTTAGTAAACTGACAAGTTTTATAATAAAATCCCCATGAGATTTGTCTTCAGAAAGTGTGAGCATTTTAGCCCACTGAGTTGGTGGAGAAAAGGAAGGGTTCTAGATTCTCATTTTCAAGATACTTTCAACTATTGTTAGATGTGTACAGTTTAAACAAGGCTGTTGTGTATATAATGAACAAATTGAGTCCTTACTTGAAACATTCAGACTTACCTACATATTTAGAAGTGCCCGACATATGTTAAATGTGAAGGCAGTAAAATATCACTTTGTAAATATTTTTTGCTAAAGTTCATTTGAAATATTGTTTTGGGAAGGATTTTTTTGCGGGGGGGGGGAGGGTCAGGCTCAGGCTGCCTTAAGGGCGGGACTGGTAAGGCACGTGGAGCTGAAGATCCAACCATGCACCTGGTATCCTGTGCCTGACTGCATTTGCATAAGCAGGTGCTTAAACAACTGAGCTAATTAATGGGCAGGCCCCAATATTGTGTTTTGGGAATGGAATGGTTAAACCACCTCTTGAACAACAAGATACTCTGTACCTGTTCAGTGGTTTGGAGGAAGTGGGAGAGAAGCAGTTACAAAAGGCATTGTGTTAGTGTGTTTGCACTTGGACATTTGAGGCATCTTTTTTAGTGTTTTGTGGGTTTTGTTCTGCTGTGTACACAGGGTATATGACAGACAAATCCAAATTTTACAACACCTAGTCCCTGAATGTCTGTGAGTGTATGACAAAGTAGTGAAGCTAGCACATTATGTACACTTTGTGTTGAAATACACAGAACAGTTTGTCTTCTGTGAGTTTTGGATTCAACCATCTCTAGCATTATGTATGCCTGTATTTGTCCACTGCCCTGACACAGAGAGAAGGAAATGGGGCCAAAATGATCGCACTTAGAAGATACCTCGGATTACAACTATTGCTCTATGTATGTGCAGTTTTACTTATCAGTGCTGTACGAAAGCAGTTAAGTTCTTACATGAAAAACTAGTTCCAGATATATAGAAGTGCTTGATATATTTAAAAGTTGAAGTAATAGAATAATACTTTATAAATAAGTTTTATAAATTGATAGAAAATTCTGTGCCTGCAAATAGGTTTAAACCACATCTGAACAGTACTTGCTCACTGGCTGGAGGGAGGTGGTGGTGGGGAATTGTGAAAGGTGTTAAGTGTGTGGTAGAAAATTTCAGCTAATCCATTGCTGTTATGTTACATGAATTTCATTTAACTTTATTGTATATACTGGGCACTGTCCTAATTTTATAATATGTAGTCTCTAGATAGTAGAGTTAGTAAACAAAAGTAAACTAACACACTTTGTATACTTCGTATTAAAATTCATAGAAAGGCTGTCTTCTGAAAAGGATTTTGAAAATGTGAATGCAAAATCACACTTGAGTGACACACGTATCCATATCACATGTGACAAGAAGAAACTGGAAAAAATGGAGGATACTAGGTCAGAGTGCTCCTACTTAGAAGACACTTTCATATATAACCACTGCTACATGTATGTAGTTTATTCAACACTACTGTGTATATAGTGGACAAACTGAGTCCATGTTTGAAACATCTAGTCTTTCTAGATGTTTAGACATGCACAAAATATGTTAAAAGTAGAGGTAGTAAACAATACATTTTTTTAATGTGCAGTTACCTTGTTTTTGGTCTTTTATTTTACTGTATTTTTTTGGCTGACTTGTTTTTTAGGGGAGGTTTATTTTTTGGTTTTGGTGCTGAGGACCGAACCCAGGGCTTCCAGCTTTCTAGGTAAGCATTCTACCACTGAGCCAAATCCCTAGCCCCAATACATTTTTTTTTAAGATATCAGTTTGATAAAATTAATGAAATACTGTCTTTTGGAGAGTGAAAGATCAAACCACTGATCTGAACAATAGGCATTTGCACTAGTCCAAGAGGGAGGTGGGTAAGAGAGTACAAAGGGCTCTAAGTCAGTGTGGTTTAGGTGAAATATGTCCCTTAGGTCTGATTTATCAGGACAAAGGAATCCTAATTTACATCTAGTCTTTCTAAATGTTAAAGACGTCACCAATGTATGACAGAAGTAGAATTAGCAAACTAATATGTTGGGTACACTTTATGTTAAGATTCATTAGAATGTTCTTTTTTTTTTGGTTGTTTTTTTATTATTATTATTTTTATTGAAGACCAAATAGCAATGAGACAGTTTCAAGACAAATTAACAGGACAGACTTAATAAATTAATACATTGCAAAATGTTTTCGTAATGTTTTGGTGTCATATAAGGTGCATACATGATATTATACTTACAGGCATTATTATAGCAGATGTCTCTAATCAGTGAATGAGTGTAGCTATATACTTATCTTATTTTTTATAGCTGAATTATATCACAGATTCAATAATTAACACTTTCTACCTTGTTATCTCCCTAGTGTTTGTCCATAGTACTAGAAGCCAACATAATATCTTGTCCAACCACTATTAGTACAAATCTTGCTTCTCCTAGAATTATGCAGAAGCACAGCATATTTATCCTAACTGTGCTGTTTATACACACACATCATGATTCTTCCTTTGTATTCCCCCTCCCCTTTTTTTTTTTGTCTAGACCTGTCAAAGATGAGCACTCCATTGTCATTAAACCAATTTAGGTGTCTGAACTCAGTGACACACTCCAACACAGTTCAGTATTCTACAATAATAGTGAGTTATCTGAAGAAGTTGTTGACTATAGCCATTTACAGCTCAACTTATACCATGCAGGATATGGAATTATTAAAAGTCCCCTCTAAGGATTTACATATGCATATATCTGTCCCCTGGGTTAAAAAAAAAATGGAAAGGGATAAGGGCTCTAGACCAGAATGTTCCCATTTAGAACACTTTAAAATTAGAGCCTTTGTTAAGCATATGTGCGCAGTGTACTCAGTGCCACTATACATATTGGAATTTAAGTTTTTTTTTTTTTTTTTAATTTAAGTTATTATCACTTTAAGTATTTTTTTGTTACTCTACAGGAATGGTTGTAATTGGGAATGGGATTGTCCAATGATGTCTTAGAGTGCATGCTGGCTATTCATGGGATGTGGGAGGAGAAGTATGCAGAGAGGAAAGTTAAACAAGTCCAGACTATCTTCCATTGTTCTTTCTATATGTACATTTTAGTTACTACAGCTGGGTATTTAAACATAAAGTCTTTCTGTCTAAATTATGTTAGAAGTAGCAAAAGAATCCCCATATAAATGTCTTCTTAGCTGGGCATGATGACACATGCCTGCAATCTCAGTACTCCTGAAAACCAGACGTGGTGGCGCACACCTGTAATCCCAGCACTGGGGAGGCTGAGACAAGATCACTACGAATCTGAGCTGTGTAGCGAGACCCTGTACCAAATTAATAAATGAACGATTAAAAAAAAGCTATGTGCATTTTTGGTAAGGTACTTGGGCTTATTGTGCACAAGGTTCATACTCTATTGCACAGCATCTAAGCTTTATAGATGTCCTAAGGTGACAATATATGATAAAAGTTTGAAGCTAGCCTAGTCAAAGCCCAGGTGAACTGATCGGTGAACCCTGTCTCAAAAAGACAAGTAAATGTCTTGTTAGTTTTTAGGAAAAATTGTCTTCTGGAAGTAACCTTTATTAAAGCCACCTCCTAGAGCTAGATGTGGACCTGAATTTAGTTACTAAAGAGGGAAAAGGGTAGGTGAGGGTGTCAGGGCTGTTTGCTAGTATCTCCATATGTACAAGGTAATTTTAGATTATAACCATAGGCCTATATGTAGTATTCTGTTTTTTTATTTTTGGTCCTGGGAACTGAACTCAACCTCATGCTTGCCAGCAGGCACTGTACCTCTGAGCTATGTCCCCCATCTGGTGTGTGCATTTTTGGTAAAGTACTTGGGCTTATTGTGCACAAGGTTCATACTTTATTGCATAGCATCTAAGCTTTATGGATGTCCTAAGGTGACAATATATGATAAGAACTAGAGATAGGAAGTTAGACAACATTTAAATATCTTTTTGATATAGTTAATAGGAAAGATGCATCTTGGGCTTGGGATCGTCATAACACCTCTGAGTAGTGTGTGTCCGGACTTGTTATTCAGCTGGCAGCAGAGGGACAGAAACAAGCATACAAGGAGAAGTGTGCACAGAGTGGTCAGCTTTACATTTTCGTGATAGGAATCAGTGTGTCTTCTAGCTATACTGTAGAAATATGTCAGTAACTCAGTGGGAACATGCCTTCTTGCTAATACCTAAATTGTAGACATTGTATACCTAAATTGTAACTCAGATACAGGGCTTGGTGTACTCTGTAGCTTTATGTCTATTTTAAATTAAGCACTAAGGAAATGCAGTACTGTAATTATAACTTTGCCAATACTTATATCTAGAGGTCTGTAAATCCAGTGAAATTTTTCCCAAGACTGGCAGGATTACAAATTTTTTCTAACAAATTGAGTTGGGGTACTGTGTTCTTGGTTATCAAAAATACTCTTAGATAGCTTTGGGATTTTGAGTTGATGAATATTCATGATGTGTGGAAAAGCATGACACACACTGTATAAATTCAGTCACACAAAATGGCATGTCGTGCATGTACACAACAGGACCTAGGAAAACATATCCAGCTAAGCTGCTTGTGACTGCGAATGACTTTTGTTCTTTGCTTCTTGTGTTTTTGTTTCCTGTAATAAGCATACTGACTTCAAAAATAAAGATTATTTTAAAACTCCTAAAAACACACATTTTCTTTCCTTTTCTTTAAGCAACACATTTGAACTGGGAGGTCTAATCTTATAGTCACTAGTAAGATTATTTGTGCCACTAATTACTTCCCACTAATAAAATTGTTTCTACCCATCTGGGGACACTAAAAAATAAAAAAGCAGTAACTGAAACATTGGGATCAAAGAAAGGTTACCCATGTATATAAGAAACAGTCTGCTAAAACTTGTGTTGCAAAGTGACTCTTAAAATTTCAATCCTCCTGCCTCAACTTTCTTAGTAGATGGGACATCTATAAAGCTTAGATGCTATGCAAGAGAGTACGAACCTTGTGCACAATAAACCCAAGTACTTTGCCAAAAATGCACACACAAGATGGAGGGACATAGCTCAGTGGTACAGGGCCTGCTGGCAAGCATGAGGTTGAATTCAGTTCCCAGTACCAAAAATAAATCAACCTTCTTAGTAGCTGGTAATGTATGACCCATGCTCACTTTCCATGACAGTATTACAATTGCTGAACACCTGCTTAGCTCCTTGCTAGAATTCGAACACCTTCCTCCAGAGATGTAGGGCTTTAGTAATTCTGTGCCACAAATCAAGTGACTGGAAAGGTTTCCCCAAGATGTGCCATCCAGTCTAAGCACACCATACCAGAAAAAAAGAAAAAGGAAAAACAATAAGAAAACCAACTGTTATGGTTTGTGTCAAGCCTCATGTAGTCATGGGGTGGGGACTTCTAGAGTTTGTGATTAACTCATAATCCACTGGGATTATGAGTGATCCAAGGCTGGGATTATGGGTTTTAGTACTGCTGGGTGTGAGTACTGCATCCCACCCTGGGGTGGAGAGCCTGAATGTAATATAAAAGAGAGACAGACTTTCTGTAGCTATTGCTCTTTGTTGCGTTGTTGTTGTTCTGCTGCCATGAATTGATGCTCTCTGCCATGTGCCATTCTGCCTTGGAGCCAGCCAAGTATGGACTGAAACTTCCATTAACTATGAGCTAAATAAACCTTTCCTTCCTTCATTCTGGGTGTTGGGTATTTGCCCCAGCAACGAGAGAAGAGTAACTAAGACACCAACAAACTTTATTTCTAACACCAGTATAGAATACTACACTGCCCTAAAATGGAACAAAAATAAAGTCGTTAGGATCACAAAATTAAACAAGACCATGGCCCTGATCTCTAGCTACACATTGTAACAATTTTGGGTGCCTCCAAGGACACATTAATCTTCCCCTGTGGTAGCAGCTTTCTGGTACATGTTCTGTTCACTACATTAACATCATTCTTTTCTAAATACAGAAACAGAGACCACATCTAGATTTGTCATCCCTATGACAAATATCAGCTTCCTGCCTGGTTACTGTTTTCGGGCTTCCTGAGTCCTGCAAATCTTATCTGCCTGATTGGCACTGTCTGCATCCTAGACCTGCAGAGACCTCAAGTACTGAGACAAAAGCTTCCATGTGAATTGACATCTGGGCCAATGCTAAATCTAGCCACTCTGAAAGGCCTTCCAAATGAGCTCCCAGAGTTTCTTCTCCCCTTTGCAGCTGCCCCTTTTATGAGTTGACTCACTTCACTCTCTCCTCTGTTCAGGTTGCATGCTAACCAGTGAGACCACAATTTTACTATTTTGAAAAGGTGAATCTTTTCCCTTCCTACAGTACCTACTAAAATGATCATCTACATTTAAAATATCAGTTTTCTCTACTTTGTAACATACCCTTCATTGTATACTGCTCAAAAACCAGAGCACTAACCACAATAACTAGCCTTATATTAAAACAATGTAATAACGAAAACTGCACACAGGTAAGAAAAATACATACATTAAGTTCTAAGTACTTACCCAAACATCTACCCAGTGATAGCCACTATGCTAGTTAGTAGATGTAAGGCCTTTGACCAGGAGTCAGGGCCTGCCCCTACACTTTCCCCCACCAATAACTACTAAATATAGAACTGCACTCTCCTTCAGAGCCACAAGTTGCTGTTTAAAGTTACACCTTCAAAATATCTACTGAGATAAATAAATGTAAAAGATTACAATCCTGCTAGGAATGAGGAGCTTCAAGTCACTGTCAGGCCTTACTTTCAACTTATAAATAGAAAGGAACAGGAATGTAAAATGTGGATTTTAATTTCCAAAAATTGTTTCTTGCCTTTAAAATGTCAACTGTTCAATGGTTTTCATGTTGTCTCTCATTTGACAGATCCATCCTCAAGTATCTAGCAATACTTCAGTCCACTGAAACACTCCAGGACCTCATCATCTAAGATGACAATGCAACTTGGAACAGACAGAAAGAGACCCCACTGTGGAAGATGCATGCTCTGTGAGAGGCCCTGAGTCCTAATCCTGAAAGGCTTCTGGTGCTGCCTATTGTGAAGAAAGCCCTGGAAGAAGGAAGGCAAGTATGGAAATAGAGCCAAGTAGGGGACTACTGCAGAAAATTAAGGCAGATATGGCTGTATAGAAGGATTGGGATGGGTAATAGAGAAAGGATATCCTCTTCAAGGGTTCAGAGAAACAGATGCATTTTTTAGTAAAAACTGAGAACCATAAACAAGACATTCATAAATAACATGCCTCCCCATCCTCTTTGAGTCTGGTCTCACATCTTCTTTATTCAATAATGAGTATACTGCTCTTCGAATTTTGTATTTGAGTATTTCATTTCATTTTGCCTTACTGGAGAACAAACCCAGGTCCTGAGATAGGCAAGAAAGGCACTTGACCACTGAGTATACCTCCAGCCTCTAGTTTCTTTTAAATGCTGTTGTAGGAGAAGATACCTTTTCCTTTCCCAAATTCTCCTGTTGAAGCTCTGAAAATTAAATTGAACACAGGGTACAAGTACTATGCAGTTCAGTGTAAGATGAAGGATTTTTGAATGCCCTAGGGTTAAAAAAATAAAAAGAACAATTAACCAAGCAAAAACATTCATTATTTAAATGCATAGAGGAATTTCATAAAAACATGAGATGACAGTGGGTATCAGATGATTAAGGCTTGTATATCAATTTAGGCTAAAGAAAAAAGGTTTGGGGCTTTGGAGACAAGTTTTGGGAAAATCAGAAAAAGGCACATATGATCAGACAAAGACTGTGTTGGTATATAGATCAGTCCTGAGTGAAAAGTCACCTTGAAAAAACATCTGGAAATTTAAATTTCCCTTGTAAAGGTAAATTTCCTTCATAAAATTAAAATTTATACCTATACGTAGGCACTTAGTGTCTCAGTTAATGTTCTCTTATTGCTGAGACAAATATCCTACACCCAAATTGAAGCAAGGTTTATTTAGCTCACAGTTAGTGGAGGTTTCAGTCCATACTCAGCGGGCTCTAACGCAGAGTGGCACTTGGCACAGAGCAACCATTCATGGCAGCAGCAAAGAGCAAAGAGCAAAGGGAGAAGCAACAGCTCCCAAAGTTAGCATACTGTAATGTACTCACCCAAATCACAGCACTGGATCATGAATTAATCACAAACTCTAGAAGCCACCCCATGACTGCATGAGGCTTTGGGGGACACCTAAGCACAAATCATGACACTTAGGAAGAGGTAAGAGATATATGAGCGTTCACAGCCAATCAGTTGCCTGACACTCAAAATCATCCAACTACCAGAATACAGAAAGCCATTCTCGGTCCTCATTGCAGCAGAAGTTTGTATTTGTAATCCCTTGGAAAATTTATTGGAATTCTAGCAAGTTAATTCCAATCTACTCCTTCCAGTGTAACCCATGATAATGATAAAGACATTAAGACATATCTGTAGCTATGGGGAGCCAAAGGGTCCTAGGTCCAGTTACGATGATGGCTAAATTGAACCAAGGCCTTGACACAGGGCCAAATCTGGGTTTTATTAATTTCTGAAGAAGGGAGTGACTTAAAGATGAGTGACTGTGAGAACAGGGGGAAGTAGGTGAGTGCTATACAAGCTGGGCTACGTAAGAAGCCTGAAATCACTTCTGTAATAGGCAGACAGAAGGATATACAGAAAGACAGGAGGATATACATTGCTACCACCATGAATGGTTCTCTTCCACATGCCACTCTGCCTTGGAGCCAGCTGAGTATGGATTGAAACCTCTACTGTGAGCTAAATAAACCTTTCCTTCCTTCCCTCTGCATAACACAGTTCAGTAATATGCAATGTTTTCGGGTTGAAGCTTCAGCTCTGAGGTATAATCTTCTATGCCTTGGGAAGTCATAGCCTCTTATTTCAAGGCTGGATCCTAGCTGACTATACAAGCAACAGCATGGAGCACAGCTCTCCATCCCTCTTTGGCTCACACATGTTATTTTGGGAGCCAGTATGTCAGGAGCTAGGACGTTGGAAAAACATGTGCCTGTCCTCTTTGCTTCAAAGAATACACATCAACACCTTGGCTAGACTTATTTGCATTGCTTAAAAACAATAAAAGATTTAATGAGAAGTCCTAGCCAACTCTGCACATATCAATACATGGAAATACAGCAATAGAGACAGTAATTCTTCTTCCATGGAGAGCTGTCCAGGTGGTTCTCCACACCAGAAAGGGTTTTGGGAATGGCATTTTCTGGTGCCTTTCACCACAGATCCACATTCCATACAGCAACCAAGTATAAGCTACTCTCAGAGTGGCATTAGTGAACTTACCTTGTCACACAGAATTCAGAAGATTATTTTGGCAGCTACAGAAATCACAGAGTTCGTATAAAAGATCTTTGTCATTGGTCTCCCACTCTTTGGCTTTCTTGGATTTCTCTCATCTAATGGTCTTGCTCCCTCCACTATCTCAGTCCAGAATTCTCCTAACTTGTCATGTGAGTAAGACACCATCCTTTCACTGCACCTCTCCCTGCTCACTCTTGCTAGTTATGCATTCTAACTAACAGACCCTGTTAATCTCAATGAAGTAACTTTTTGGACATTGCAACAGAGATAGAGTAAATGGCCATACATTTTACAGTTCACAGGAGAGATCCTAAAGACAAAGACATTGAGTCCTGAGACCACACAAGATGAAACGGGGAGGAACTATTACTGTGACCATAAAGCACTTGAATTCCCAAATTCCCTTACTTTCTAAAAGCAAAGCTTCTTTGGGAGTAGTCAAGGAAGATTAAGTCTCATCACAGACAGTGTTACAAAGCCATTATATTTCCCATGTATCTTAAGTGCTCTGTCTTCCCAAAAGTAGCCTTCTCCCTTAAGATATAAATAAGTCCAAAGCCTACTGACCATCTATACAATATTTTTTCTTTCAACCTATGAATCATTTTTTTCATGCTAATCTGGTTTTTGTTCATTAAATTCATGTGCTTCCAAACACTCAACCTAGGAGGGGAGAGGAAAAGTTTTCTTCCTACATATTTCTTAAAGTTTTTTTTCAATTTCAGTAGACAAAGAAATCTAAGGACTGAGCCCCAACACTGTATTTTGAACTGTTAAAAGGATTAAGAAGCAATAGCTATGTTACTAGACTTTGGGTGTTGGGAATCTGTGTGTGCTTGTGTGTGTGCGTTGGGGGAGGGGGTCCCGTTAAATAATCCAGGCTAGCTTGGAACTCATTTTGTAGCCCAATCTGGCCTCAAGTTTAGGCTAATCCTCCTGCAATGACCTCCTGAATACTGGGATTACAGGGTTGCATCACCATGCCTGGCTCCTAGAGAGTCTCCTTATAGAGGTGGATTCTAGGTTTTTTCTCTCCTGAGCAAAGGATTGTTCAATCAAGAACAAAAGGTAGCAGTTTTAGTAAAGGTAGAAAAACAAAAAGGTTCTGTAGAGTAAGTCTTGGACAAGAGCAGAAGTGTCCTCAACAGCATGAGGGCAGAACACCATGCCAACATTCAGGATGGACTGTCTTTTTGCATTACCCAATTCTCAGGCTGAAGTCAAGTCCAGGCCAGCCTATGGAAAACTTGCTGCAGGGCTTTGGAAACTGTTCTGTGCCTTGTACCCTGGATTTTGTAATTAATAGCTCCCATCTACTTCCTCATGTTCTAATCTCCCATCTCAGCCAGGGGGGGAACCTGACAAAAGTTAAAACTAGCAATTTCATTAAGATGCAATAAAATACATAGCAACTCACTTATACATTTAGGTACTAATGTCCATAAATAGAGCCCTGGTAAGTGCCTTTCTCCTCCCAAAATAGGGTAAACCTAGGCAGATTCCTTTCATCTTAAAATGGCTTTGCCCCTTCTCCTTCTCTTGAAAATGGTCCTCTTTCACCCAGGAATGAACCACACTTCTGAAATGTCCCATATAAATGGACCATAATCTCACTATGTATGGGTGAGGAATCTTCTTCTAACCCCTAGACAAGCCTAAAACTATAGATTAATGATTTCCACAATTTCCAATACCCAAAACACATAAAAGATCCCCAATTTGAGATGTACCACTTCCCTGAGCACCCAATTCCATTCTTTGAGTGTCTCCTATATTTCTATCTATGATAAGCTCTCTTAAAGTCTACGTCACTGACCCACCTTAAAAATTCTTTTTCCACAATGGAAGACAATGAACCTAAAACTTACTGTAGAAAGTCCGGATTAAATTATTTATTTCATCCTTAGTGACAAGGTCTGACTAAAAAGTATAACATAAGGAGAGAGAGAAAAAAACAGCAGAGACTTGTGTAAAGGTAACATGGCATGCAATTCATTGTGCCTGGGTACAGGTGGGGAGAGTGTGTCCTAAACAAACAGGATTGTGCCCTTTTATAGGGATGAAGAGAAGACAGGGGACACTTGGCAGGAAGAAAGCAATAAATATTTATGGCCAAAGTTCCCTGGCAGTATCTATGACCCTCAACACACCCCAAGCCATAGAGGAGAGCTTTGGGAGTCTTGGTAAGCTACATCTGACCCCAGTTCTCATAGGAGCAGAACTGAGTGCCAGTGAGCTACAGAAGCTTCAAAACTTTCAACGTGAAGAAGCAAAAGGCAATTTCAGACCTCCAGCTCACCCAGAACAAGTCCAGGAGTCATGAATATATAAAAGAATGTGAAAGTCACATACCTGAAATTTCTGAAATGATACCAACTGACATTAAGAAACAACTCCATCAGGCTACAGAAGAAATCACATCAGAAATAATCTCTCAGATAAAAAAAAAAAAA
>PVKA01007079.1:0-11791 GCA_004027165.1 Ctenomys sociabilis
TCCAGGTACACGGAAGCAACGCCCAAGTCCTAGCCTTAGCCAAACGAGAAGTTGTTTGCTACGGAGACCATCCACCCCCAGGTGGGGGTGGAAGGCGGAAGCCAGCGCCGTCTTTAAGGTGCAGCTGTGCCTTTAAGGTGAGAGCACTCACCCCCAGGCGGGGGTGGAAGGCAGAAGCCAGCATCACCTTTCAGGCGCATCTATTCGGCTCCCTACAAAGAGTTTTCATTATTAGTCTAATGTTACCCAGCATGAATATAGCAAAGTCAGTGTGAGCCTAGGCAAAGAATCTCACAGCCATGTATCCTTCACTGAGCCACCAGTTCTCAAAGATCAACCCCAAGCCCACCTTTGAGATTTAATCCACATTGGCATGGCTTCCCTTTCATTTTATATCCTAGTGCAAGCAGGCTCTATGTGCCATATAGCCTATAAATAACCACCCACTTCCTGGGCTAATAATATAATTACATCAGAGTTATGTCTTGATCCCCACAATATTCACTGTGAATAAGAAAAGAAAGTTTTGAAGAATCATATTAAATTTGTGCAAAATTTAATTACAAAAAAATGTTCTCTTTGTGTCTCCAATAATAGGTTTCAACAGACTGTACTTACTGACTCTCAATCCTTCGACTTAAAATTGATAATGCCAAGAGGGCAAAGTAAGGTGGAAACAACTCTCTTGTCATTGGATTCTAATGTAGGTGATTTTCTCATAGAGTGCCCATTGTTCCCGCAACATACCATTGTGACATTCAGTGTCACGCTCTCCTGTCAATACTCTGCAGTGAACTATAACACTAAAATGTTGTGTAAATTCTGTCTCCATTTCCTCCCTCATTCTATCACTCGGTTGACTGATCTTGACATTTATGACATGTTTCCATGTACTTTTCCCACACTGAGCTCCTTGGGTTGGCCTTGTGTTTGCTTTTGGATGCTTTTCTGGAAATGATTCCCACCACTGACCTCTCTCTGCATATGCCCTTCATTCCTAGATTCTCTTTGGAACACGGCTCAGATATTTCCTCATGACCAGGAACCTCTGAAGTAGCAGGGACAGCTCACATGAAATCAGACATCCAATAGATGTTTTTAAATAGTTTAGGTAGGAAATATGTGTATCCTTCACAGTATTGTTATTACTTGGGCATCTGTCTCCCGAAAAATAGTAGAAGTCCTTTAAGAATAGTGAAGGAAACACTTCCTTCATTTTCTTGCGCTTTCTGTAACTAACCTGGTGAATGTGATGTTTAATAGCATGGAAAATGTGAGTAAAATTCTATAGATTTGTCTATTCAAGGATGAAAAGAAAAGAAAAAACAAACAAACAAACAAAAACTAAAGAAAGAAACCATAGAATTTTTTATCTCACTGAGGCTGAACTCATTGATCAGACAGTGTTGGAGTTTTATTTTTATGGAAGTTTTGAAGCATAAAAAACCTATTTTCTGCATTAAATAATTATAATTAGCCTAAAATACTGTCAAAATTATACATAAATAACATTACAAAATGTGTCATCAGAATAATTTTGAAATATTATTTAGACATTAAGATATGAAGAAAAACAATTTTTAACCCTAGGAGGTTTTCTTAAAATCTCTAAACTTTTCCTAGTTCAAGTGATGAAACATAATGTTGAAGAAAATGGATTTCTACAGCCAGAAGTTGGTTTTAATTCTGGCTCCTTCCCTTAATAACTTTATAAATATGGCTTAGTTAGAGAACTTTCTTATATCTCTATTTTTGAAGAAGAAATATAGAGATAACAACATCCAGCTGGCACATAATTGTAAAAATGAGATAATGTATGGAAAGCATTTAGCACAATCTCTGTAAAATAATAAAGTCCTATTAATTACTGGCTACTTGAAAAATTTATATTATGCTGTCTCAAAAAAATTGAAATGCAAATAGGCTTTACTAAGCCCAGCTTTGCAAGTTCACTTTTGAACTTTGTATCTTTTGTTTCATTTCTCTGTTTCATATAAGAGGTACTCTTCAGTCTTTCCTGCTAGCACTTTGTTCCTAGCAGTCAAAGCCAGTTCAAAGGAAATTATGCTCAGTGTTCTTGCATGTTCTTTACCTAATATGGGAGGTTTGCAATTACCTCCCAATCAAAATTACTTGTTTTTACAATGTATATGTATGCATTGTTGCCTAATTTCAGTTGTGTAAACATTATTCCTCTAAAAGCGTCCTGCAAAAGTGTTAGATTTTGTCTTGCTTAATTTTGGGGTTGGATGTATGAATAGTTTTGTTTGCTTCCTTTCTTTTTCTCCTCAATGACATATGAAGAGTCTTTCCTTTGAAGCAAACAACCCTACAAGCCATGCTGTGGCTCCTTCTCCTACCAAGTAAACTTTCTGTCATCATGGCACAGGGAATTATCATGACCACTATCTTAATACAGTGTTATGGAAATGACTTACAAGCAATTAGAAAAGTGGAAAACATGTAAATAATATTCTCACTTTGGCACAGATTAGGAGCAGTGGACATAGCTGAGGGATAAAGCATTTGATGCACAGACAAGAAACGAACATTGCTGCATATCTGTAGTAATTCTGTGCTGTAAGTTAATTATGTTTGCTAATGCTGGCTTGTGTCGTCATCTTGGAAGACAAGGTGTTGAACCAAGGTGAAGACTGGACACTTACATGCTTATCTGGTAAAGCCAGTGGACATATAAATATAAATATATCCACATTTTATCCAAAAAGCAATTTGTGAATCCTTCTAGGCCAGACTATGTTATATTTATTTTATAACCCTGCATTTTTCCCCATTTATTATAGCTTCTGATAAACATGGAAGATGTCTACGGAACTAAGCCATTGTTTGTCATTCCACTTTGCTGTCACTGTCTCTAGAAAGGTTTCTCAAACAGCCACCACCCCTAATGTTTTCAAGGTGAGGGCTGGAATTTCTACACGTAATTTTCCACAGCATTGCATGATAAATATCATTTTATCTTCTCACTTTATACTCCTGAATATGTGTGCTCATGTATTCTCTCATAATTCAAAGGACAGGGACACAAAACTTCTCCTTGTATGCTTGAGGGAAATGGTACTTTTTTTCCTTTCTTAAGTCACTTGTGAGCTTTTTCTAACTTTATTTAGAAATCTGTTTGCTTAATTATTTTTTGGTCTTGTCAGTTAAGATGAAAAAGTACACCATTTTTTTATGGTTGTATCTGACAAACCCTGTATCACTCCCGTAGTAACAACTGAGTCCTTTTGCTTAATCCTTGCGTTGCTTTCAAAGATGTTATTCTTACCTATGCATTTCTCAGGGGATAGAGTAAAACAAGAGCAGTTCCATAAAGGGAACAAATGCCAAAGTGAAAACAATCACATTGCACATACATTTTATCACTCATAGGAGTGCCAGTCCCCTTCTTTTAAAACCCAGAGACAAACTTTTGAGGACAATAAGAAAATTGACTTGTTTTCCCTGGGTTTGAGCCATGACTTTAGCGCTTGCTTTGTTTTATTGTAATCAGATCCACTGGCATGGAAGATGAAGCAGAGTCCAAGAAGTATATGCTGGCGTATGAAACAGAGAATCATTCAGGTCATACATTAGCAAGCAGCCAAGTAATTAATAATAACACACGTGGAAGAAAATGAATGTTTTGGTTGAGAAGGAGAAGGAGAAGTCAGACAAAGGCCTGGGATTCATGTCCTTGCCCTGAGCAGCAGCAAAAATAATGTTATGAATAGCATTTAACTTGAATTTGCAGCAAACTGCTGCTTTTATCATAAACAATTGCCAGATGGTATACATTATCTTTCTTTTTTCTTCTTTCACAAAAGCGGCATTAATTGCAGAGCAGCCCAGGGCTCCACTCAGCTCATCAGTGTGATAACACTTCATGACCCTGATTAGCCGTCAGTCTACTCAATTAAAAAGATCATTTAGACATTCACCCAATCATTTGCCTATCGAGCCACCTGGGCCTCAACCAGGGGCTCCATTTTTAACATTCTCCTGCCCTCTCTCATCTTGCCTAGCTTTTTTACATATCTCCAAAAGACGTAATTGAATTAAATAAAGCGTCTCAGGGGCAGCTGCAACATCTGCTGTTTGTGGTATGTCAAGCCTTCAGCATTAAAAACAGTTACATATGCTCCAAATTAGCAGGTCGCAGAGATGAAACAGTCGATGATAGTGTTTTTGTGCCAGCGTGAGAAGCAGCTCACAGCTGTGTGCAATTTACAATTAAAGGCTTTATCAGCGCTCAATTGTACTAGTGAATCAAGTGGTGAGAGGTCAGTTAGTGAATTAGACCAATTAGAGCTTGTACAGTTAAATTATCTGTCTTATTACCTACTGATAAACAGCCTTGTCATATCTTTACTGCAATGATGAAGCCGAATGAGTTCTATGAAGTGATGACATGAGTTCAGTGTAGTGGAACTTAGAACTAGAGCAAGCAAATGACTTTAACCTTTTGAAATAGCTGTGTAACAGGAAACTTGAAATTGGTTCAAACACTTGAGATTGCATTTGTTATATATACCTCTGAATAGATCTCCATGTACAAGACATTTTTATGAAGTATTTTGCAGCAGAATGATATACGTTTCCCATGTCTTAATTTTTAAGTAGCTTTTAGATTTTAAGCTTTAACTTAAATAAAAATAAAGAGTAGAGTCAACTATGCAAAAAAATCAAGCACTGCAAAACAGCCCATTAAGGACATATAAATATTCTCATGGTATAGCAATTGATTTCTTTTGGAAATGCAAAAATCATCAGTTGTTCTCAGTCACGAAAATGTACATTGTATATCCTGTTTTACAAGTTATACCCTTTTTCTGCTTTAATACATGTAACATGAAGGTGACAGTCCACAGCAAAACTATTGTTTAATGTTCTATGATAAAACCATTGGTGAATTATTTTTATTGTAGTTTTCCACTAAATGAATGCTTATCGTTTATTTTCTTAGAAGCAGTTCAGGAGATATTTTGTATTACAGCTGTCATTAACTAGAAATAGCACTTATATTCATTAAGCTAACAAAATCAGGAATCATTCTAGACTCTTAGATATATTGTCAGAAATTAGTGAGGAAAGTGTATTTTAAATAGCATATATTTATGTTTTGTACCTATTTCCTCCTAAATGAAGAATTTCATAATTTAATTTTGGAAAAAACAAGTGAAAGAGACTTCATATTGTTTCCCTAAATTTGAAATCCTTGCAATTGTTGTATTAATTTAAATTTTAGTCATACCAAATATATATAAACAATTACATTCTTCAAAACTTAAGATTGGTTTGATTTGTAATAAATTTCTGGTTGATAACAAAATTAATTAAATTCAATAGTAGAATCATATTATTCATACTCAGTAGTATCTTAGTCCAGACAAGTTTGTTTAAAAAAATAGTCCAGAGCTCTTTAAAAATAAAGGACCAGTCTGCTACTTACTAATCACATGCTTACAGAGAAGTATGATCAGTAGTGTCCTTTGCGGAAGTATTATACAAATGTTGAATTATCACAAATTAAATTATGATTAAGTTAAAATTCCAGTAAAATCATCTAGATGATTTTCTGATCCATATTAGAATAACTTTGAAATGTACCTGGAGGAAAAAAAAATACATGAAAGCATTAAACACATTTTTAAAAAGAGAAACAGGAGTGTCATATCATAGTATCTCTAAGACAGAAAGCCAGTATCTATCTGGCACAGACATAGAGCAAATAAATAATTTTAAAAAATTTTAAATCAAATGTTAGTTAATTCAAAGGTTTTGTTAAGTCTTTCAAATCATAGCGAAATATGACTTTACTACAAATGAGAAAATTGATTGATAATTTTAAAAAAATCATATTCATACTCAAAATATTCTAGATAACCAAGAATTTAAATATTTAAGAAGAAATATTAACCAAAAAATATAGAAGACTTAAAAATTTTCTTGGGTAGTTTAGAATTGCCTTTCTCATTATATAAGAAGCAAGTAGAAAGGATTACATAAAATATATGTAGGCTACCATACTTAAAAATATTTTTGAATCTATACAAAGGTGAAGAAGGTAGAAAACTATGGTATAAAATGTACTAGAGGCAATTTTTAATATCAACATGTAAATATAAGTTGAATATTGGATAAATTTACTATAGAAAATAAACTAGTGGGAAGAATTAAATATGACTTGAAAATGAATATACGTATATGCACATTTATAAATTATTATGTAAAAATGTAATTACTACTCAAAGAAATGCACATTAGAACAAAGAGAACTCCAAGATAAAACTATGAGAACAAATATAGAGCTCCAGTAACAATGGCTATTATCAAAATGACAAAAACAAATGCTTGTGAGAATATGGAAAAAAAAAAGGAACCCTTACACACTGCCAATAGCACTCTCAGCACAACTATTTGGAAATGGAAATTATTAACAAGTATTAAACTAGAACTGCCATATGGCCCGGCTATGCTGATGGGCGGTACAGCCCAAGGAGATGCTTTCTGTATGTTGGAAGATGCCTGCACTGTCTTGTTGTTTATTGCAGCACTGTTCATAACACCTGATGCATGGAATCAATGCAAGACTCCATTAATGAACTTATAGATAAAGCAGATATAGAGTGGAGATTTCTCAAAAAATTTACAAATCTTTCACCCAGATACTGCAGTTGTAAGTGTGTTTTTGCATAGTGCACCTGCATACCCATGTTTATATCGGCCCAATTCAAAATAGCTGAATCTTGGAAACAGCCTATATGTCCATCAATATATAAAGGGATAAAATCACTGTGTTGTTTATACACAATGGGGCACTACTTTGCCTTAAAGAAGGATAAGTGTAAGTCATTGTAAGGAAAATGGGTGTAGCTTGAAATCATAATGTTAAATGAAGTAAATCAAACACAGAAGCTTAAATATTGCATCCTTTCTCTTGTATGAAAAGCTCAATAAATAAGTACAGTGTAAAATAAAAGACAGATAATGAAGGAGAAAAGAGAAAAAATATAATCCAGCATGGGCAACATATCTAAAAGTATGTCTTGATTTGGAATAATTAATTTTATATATTTATTAGCCTGGTTTTTTATGTGTATCATAATTAACTATATAAGAACTTCTAAGGCAAGTAAATGAATGAGATGCTTATAAAATAAATGGACAGAGGGTGAAAGAGTGGAAAAAAATTGAGCTATGTACATGCACCATTTCCCCACAATGTAATCACATGCTGCAAACTTGTACTAACAAAAATTTTAAAAGTAAAATATATGTGGAATATAGATACAATGAAATACTTTTCAGCGATAAAACAGACAGCAATGAGATAACATGGATAAATTTAGAAGACATTAAGTGACATAAGGCAGACACAAAAAGACACGAATCCTGTGATCTCACTCAGGCTGGATGTAAAACACATCGATCACGTAACAGTAAAGAATAGAGTGGTGTCCAAAAGAGCCTGAGGCTGGTGGGAGGAGGAGGAGAGGAACAGATCAATCTTTACAAGTCAAGTTACATGTACAGAGGCAGGGTAAGTTCTGGAGTTCCACTGCACAGGAAGGTGAGCATCGTTCATAATGGAATGTTTCATATTTTGTAATAGAAGAGAGTTTGTCTAACAACGAAGAAAGGAATGAGGTGGTAGACATGCTAATTACTTTGATTTGCGTATAATGCACGAAAGCCTTACGCTGTATCCCATAAATATGTAAAACTGTTGTGAATTAAATACTTAGAATACTCAAATAAAACTATGTGGTATGTAAATTTTCAGTATTGTAACCTATACATCCGCATTACAAATTACATAAATATTCTACCAGCAAAATTAAGTAATGGAAATAAAAAATATAAACAGAAAATATAAACCAAATGTGAAAAATATTCTTAATAATCATACAAATATAAATGGAACAAAGATTAAATGTTATACTGCACATAGTACTTGGTTGAAGATTTAAAAAAAACTAATAATACTCAACAAAGAACACTAGGAATTTTCCACACTTTCTTGAATAAACACAAAATCTGTTATGCAAAATAGCTTAGCAAATTTTCTAAAAGGTTTTTTTTTTTTTTTTTTGCAATACCAAGGATCAAACTCTGGACCTTGTGTCAGGTGCTTAAGATGCTAAGCTCTATCCATGTCCCAGGTTTTGATGTTTTTGTAACTTTTAATTGAGCCTTTCTTGTTTTGTTTTGTTTTGTTTTGCTTTGCTTTGCTTTGCTTTTTGTTTGTTTGTTTTGCACTGGGGATGGAATTCAGGACCTTGTGCTTACCAGGCAGATGCTTGTGCTGCTGATTCCCCAGTGCGCCTTTCTTTTTAAATCATTTTTCTTGAGTGAAACATATCAATCAAGATGTAATGTAGCACTCTATTATAGACAAGGTTGCAGAAATACTCTGGTTTTCTACTTACTAATGATCACCTTTAGTGGGTAAATGCAGCAACATTATTATAAAATGAAGAAAATTATGCATTTTGTGCAAATATTTTAAAAATAGAAATATGATTACCATAGACTATATTTTAAAAAGGAATACAGTAAAAATATGTTAAATATGAAGATCTATAAATAGAGAAACTAGCCTCATAGAGTATCTATCTGGATTTCAATTATAGAGAATGTAATGGAGTCTGACTTGAACATTTTATCCTTTTCTCTTACACTGATTTTTCTAAACTTTCCTTTAAGAAAACTTCTATTTATTTTTTCTAACGAAAAATAGTTATGAAGTGATAAGTTAAACAATTTGTATTTTCAAGACAGTAAGCCTTGCTGTGAGAATCTATCATATCTGATGAGGAATAGCAAGTGAAATTACATTTTAATAAACAATAATATTTTCATTATAAATATTTTAATTTTACTAATAACCTTATAAAATTTATATATCATTTCCATTTTACTGATTATTTATAATTTTAGCTCTGAATCTTTGAGACCTTTACAGATTATTAAAAGGTTCACTTAGTTTTTGTTTCTTTTTATGATGTTTTAATAATTTTTTACACAATAGGATTTATTTGTTTTGATTTTATAACACTGGGTTATATCATATGTCTTTCTCCATTTCTGCAATGTGAAATTATCATCTCAGAGTTTGTGTTAAAATATTATAAAATGTAGTTCACAGAAAATAAGTTAATGCAGATTTAAGACCTTAAGTTCAAGGAAATATCTCTTGTTAATTATAGAATTAATCTATCTATCTATCTATCTATCTATCTATCTATCTATCTATCTATCTATCTATCTATCTATCTTTAGAAGTAAACAATATAAGCCCTAAATCCAGAGTTTAATTTCTTTAGAGAATGTAAAAAATTAAAAAATGAAGATGAAACAGGGATAATTTTAGGTCCTTTAAGCCACTCTGGTGGCTATCAGACACCGCACCTCCATTTGCACCATGAAGACACAAAGTCCTTGGTCTACTATGGCAATGCTTCTTTAGATTGGAAAATGTTTGAATCTTAGCTGAGAGATACTAGACAAAACATCAGAGCCAAAATTACCAAAAAAAAATAATATTTACATACTAGGACACCACAAAAATTTTAGGTATGAAAAAGGAACAACGAATGAGAGAAAAGCCTTGGATCAAAAAGATGGCATAAATCCGTGCTGGTGAACCTACAGCACAAGAGCTGCAGGGAGCACCCCCAGCCTTTCTGTCTATGTGTGAACCACGTTTGCTATGCTGTTTTTCTCTAAAATAAAACATTCAGCATTCAGATTTAATTGCAGCATCAGCACATTTCCATAAATAAGTGGATTTTGGGAATTCAATCTGCAAAATGTTTACTATCACTGTTGCAGATTAACAGTAGGGTACTGCCAGGTGTGGTGGCGCATGCCTGCAATCCCAGCACTCAGGAGGCTGAGGCAGGAGGATTGTTGTGAGTTTGAGAGCAGCCTGAGCTACAAAGTGAGCTTAAGGCCAGCCTGAACCATGTCTCCAAAAAGACAAAAACAAAACAAAACAAAACAAAAAACAGTAGTGAACTGAAGTTCTCCACTATTACTCTTTTATGCTGCATTTTGTTTTCTTATCCCTTAATAGTACACTCTCTCTGTCTCTCTGTCTCTCTCCATATATATCTATATATATATCTATATATAGATATATATATATATCCTTATTTATATTTGTGCTAAGTGTCTAAGTGTGTATATTTACATTCATTGTATCTTATGATGGAGTATTTTGCTCCTTTATCACTAATAGTGAATTTGCCTATTTTCAATGAAAAATCAATTGTGTTGGATAACAATATAGTCATTCTCTTCTCTTTTGGATGCATTTGCATGAGGTTTCTTATACCATCTCTTTATTTTCAGTCTATATATGTCCTTAGGGATAACATGAGTTTCTTGTAGGCAGTGTTTTGTGGAATCTTTTGTTTTCTCATTGTTTGTTTATTTTATTTTATTTTTTTAACTATGCAGATATTCCATCTTTTGATGGGAACATTGAATACATTGGCATTTAAAATAATTATTGATATGGAGGGCTTAATTTTATTATTTGTTAATTACTTGTTTCTATTATTTTTCTTCCAAATTTATTGTCTTCCTTTTAGACTTTTCAATGTAATGGGTCACTTTTATTACTTTCTCTTTATGTTAATGCATCAATTATAGGTTTGTTGTTTGTAGTTATCATGGAACTTATATAGAAAATCTTATATTTCTGATATTCCACTTAAAAGTGTCCATTCATTTATTCTAAACACTATATTTTTATTTGTACAACACATTGCACATTATCCTATTAATGTTGTACTTTATTATTTTACTTTATATCTTTTTATTTTGTATACCCATCAATGAATTAGTTTATTAAAACTATACTAATACTTCTTTTTTAATGTATGTAGTAGTGTTAAAAGTTATTTACATACTGCCAGCGGAGTACTAGAGTATGTAGAATTGGATTCTATATTTACCTTTAGCAGTCAATTTTATCCTTCCAGGTTTCTATGTTAGGTAACATGCAGTTGTTTCTATTCCCAGAATTCCTTTTAGCATTTCTTGTAAATCCATAGTGGTGAGCATCTTCATCAGCTTTTATTTGTTTGGTAATACTCTGTATCTCCTTCATTTCTAAAGGACAATTTTGATGGCTATATTATTATTGGCTGGCAATCACTGGATCATGAGACAGAAAGTCAAGAGGGAGGGCCAGCCAAATAGCTCAGCAGATTAAAGTACCTGCAAGCAGGCTCAGGGTTTGATCTCCAGGCCTGCCGTGCTGGCCCTGCCCCGGGGCCAGGCTGAGATTGCAATGGAGACTGGGCTTGATGTTTCATGCCTATAATCCTAGCTCTTAGGTAGATCAACACAAGTCTGATTTAGTAGTGAGATGCTGAACACTCTGTAGACCTTTTGCTCCCTGCATCAAAAAAAAAAAAAACAAAAAAAAAAAAAAAAAAAAAAAAAAAAAAAAAAAAAAAAAAAAAAAAAAAAAAAAAAAAAAAAAAAAAAAAAAAAAAAAAAAAAAAAAAAAAAGAAAGAAAGAAAGAAAAGAAAAAGAAAAAGAAAGTCAAGAAAGAACAGAGTTTTATAACTCTTTAGAACAAATGGATCTAATATATGTTCACAAAATATTCAATCTCACAATGGCAGAATTCTCGTATTTCTCTATTGAGCACAAAATAGTCTTCACTTGGAATAAAATATTAGGCTATAGAAAAAGTCTTAAAAATTTTGAGAAGATTAAAATCATCTAAAGTTTATTTTCTGTTCACAATGGTGTATAGTCAAAAGTCAA